>VZSE01009698.1:810317-865769 GCA_013398275.1 Promerops cafer
AAAAAAAAGAAGAGAGAAAAGCAAAAAGCCGGACGCTCGGCAGCCCCTCCCGGCCCCCGAGCTCTCACAGCGACCCCCGCGGAAGTTTCCCCGCGATGCCTCCCCGCAGCCGCCCACCGCCCTGCCCCGTGCCCCGGCACTTACAAAGCCGTATCCCCGGGACTTGCCCGTCTGCCGGTCGGTGATGACCACCGCCTCCTCGATGTCTCCGAAGACCTCGAAGTACTTGCGCAGGCTGGAGTCGGTGGTGTGGTAGGGCAAGCCCCCGACGAAGATCTTGGTGTAAGTGGTGTCCTTCTGCGTCGTGTGCATCTTCCGCCCGGCCCTGCGCGCCGCGCCGCGATCTGCACCCACGCGTGGCCGCCGGGGCGTGCGGGTCCTGGGCGGCGAGACCCGCTTCCAGACTCAGCCCCGCTCTTTTTTTCCTTTTTATTTTTTTCCTCTCCTCTCTTCCCCCGCCCCCCGTTTTCCCCCCGCCACCCAGCTACAATGCAATTCCCTTCTGCCTTTGCAGACCCAGCTTCCTCCTCCTTCAAGAGCGGAGCCTCGCAGCCTCGGGCGGTTTTGAGGTAGGTACCGGCAAAAGGAGGAGGGGAGGCCGGGCAGCAGCCAGCCTGGCGGCCGTAGCGCTGGAAACGAGCAGAAACAGCAGCTGGAAGAGGAGTGCAGGGCCTGAGCTCTAACAACTGAGTGGCCTCCCCCCTAAAAGCCACCGGGTCGGGCACTCTCGGTTCCTCCTCCTCCTGCTCGCAGGGGCGGGGACGGCGGCGGGGCGGACCCCGCGCTCGGCCGCGGCGCGGCCGGGCTGACACCCAGCTGTTGGCAACAGCTGGATGCTCCCCGTGCGGCGGCAGCCGGGCCTCGGGGCCGCCAGGCAAAGGGGCGACCTGAGAGGTGCCCCTCGGGGAGGCTCGGTGCCCTTCGAGGCAGGTTTGCTGCAAACAGCAAGTGCCAGGAGACAGGGTCCGGTGGGGTGAGCGGTGCCCGGCGGCCTAGAGAGCGCGCTCACTAGCCTGCTGGCGGTCCTCAAATGCTTCGATCCCTCCCCGAAGGCTTGTGGTCAAACCTCTGCAACCTTCACTTACTGCTTTCTCCAGGCTAGCAAAACTACGGTGCTGCAACACATCCATTTTTATTGTGGTGGTGGTGGTGGTTGTGGTTCTTGCTGTTCGTTTGGTCACAAGATGAAAAAAATGGTAAAGCTGTTTCCCTCATTTTTCTCTTCTCTTGCTTCCTCTGCCCAATGCTGGGACTGGGAAGGATGAAGAAAAACATAAAGAAAGGAATGTCTGTGTGACATGAAGAGACAGAGGACTGTGGGAGTTGGGGGGAAGGGAGACTCACAAGGAGATCGGAAGGATGGGAGGAAGGTTAAAGATTGGGGAAGACAGATGTGCATATGTGTATAGACTTCTAAACCATTCTCTTGCAGTCTCAAAGTCTTGATAAGTACTGTGTGTTTCTTTTTCCTTTTTCACCTTCTACTTCTGTCTGCTAGGCTTTTCCCTATGAAGACTCTCTCCCTTAGAAAAAAGAGCAACGCATCATTTGCAGGACAGACTTTCACAAAGTTCTTCAGCCCCTCTGGTAGCATAATGAGAGCACTTAGCCCTAAACTCAGGCCCTGTTTGCCTATATCTAACCTTAGCTCAATTTGATTTTTTTTATCAGTAGTTTTCCTAGTTCTAATGGCCTATACCTGCACCAATCCTAAGCCATGCTGTCACTAAACCCTACTTGATCCTTCAGACTCTCCAGATTAAATTTGGTTTAACATGTTAAGACTAACTCAAGTGAAAACTAGCAACACCAGCAGGATGAGATATAAATGTTGCTTTTCAACTGAAATTATGACAAGCTCTTAACCTTGACCTGAATTCAGTTAGGTCAGCTAACTCTGTCCCCAAATGTCCTCCAGCTTGACTCTCCTGTTGGTCTGGAACATTGTGTTAAACCTGACACTCCAGACCCTTCTGTTCCGAGGGCTAATCGTAACTTTAAACTCTAGCCCAGTGACCTGAACTTAAGCAGTAGCCCAGCTAAGGATGTCAGTGCTCAATGGAGCCCTGCAGCACACAGCCCACTTAGTAGTGCATTTAACATCTCAGACCCCTGTGAACCTGGAGGATGAACTTCACCTAAAACCAAATGTAGTCCACCCCATCATGTTTCCTTTCCCTTGCTGTGCCCAGCACTCCTGAGTGTCTTGTGGTGTCTGCATGAAGGGTGAATTAGCCTGGCTTTCCAGTCATTACACTGGACATTAAACTCCTATGTTAAGGCCAGCAAAGCAACATTTGGCTGTTCCAGAACTACTTGCAGATGTATTTAGAAGTTCACCTTTTTCAGCCCAAGTGGAAGGCTGATGAGTTTGACAGACCCAAACCCAAAATCTAGATTTTTGGTCTAGCAGCAACAGCAGGTCTTCCAGGATTCAGGAAAAAACCCCTAACTTTCCACACCTCTGTCTCAATAAAAGACAAACTTGTTGCATTTAGGCAGGGTTTATCATGCTGCCCTTGTTCATACTGCTGATTCAAAGTATTTGCAGTACAGTTTTTAACCTACTCTGAGAGGCTAACACATCCTCTTCTGTAAAACCAGGAGTGACGCTGGCCATTAACAGATGAAAATATATCCTGTAAGCTATGTTACAACAGTCCTACTTCTGTATTAGCACCCTCAGTTTAAGATGGGATTCAATCCCAGTAAAATTCAGGAATAAATACAATTCTCTAGCCCATTCATTCCTATGACTGAAGTGTATCACTATCACAGGAAAACAACCCCTACTATTGAAGGATAATTCCTCAAAACTCAGTTTTACCTCACATCCCTTCTAGCATCAGACCTTTTCCTGCTTTGGTGGTCCTGACAGAATCTAGGGTATGATTTTCCAGCCTTAGGATTTCTAGGAATCCTTACCTAAATCCCAGAGAAGTGATACCTCATCATTTGCAACTTCCTCTAGTCCATTCAGACCACTGTCAACACAAGCCTTTATATTTGTGTGGCATCACCTGTGAAAAACAAACACAGGCCTCCAGCTCTTGGATGCATGATCTTATGATCAAACTGTGGCTGATATGATTCTACTAGCACCAGGCTATCTACTCCTTCAGTAGCCCTCAGAAAAAAAAAAAAAAATATTTTCCAACTGTATTTCAGTCTTAATCATCAGTTTAGGTTTACCCAAAGTGAAAGGTCACCTCTATCATATGGAAATTAAAGACCATCTGAACACTTTAGTGATCAGGAATATATTGCACGCTTCTCTCCTATGCCATATGTTAACTCCAGATTTTGGGCTAGTCTTAACCCAAAGGAGGTTACCACAAACAGCCTAGGAAGGGAGTTCTTTCAGATTCACCCATGGTGAAAATGTTCTGGACTGATTGGGGCTTGTGTCTTTGTGCTAGGGCTAGATTTCTGCAAAGCTTGAAGAGTGAGGCTTATCTACAGAACCTGTAGGTACCACAGAAAACTGATGAATCTGGATGAATTCAGATGAGGATTAGCCTGGAGTTAGCTTGAGTTGATGGGACAGTGTTTACCTGGCCATGCTGGATGTCTGGCTAAATTTGCAGTCAGACTAATGGATTTTAAGATTGAAAGGCATGGACTGTACAGGATTTATTGTGCTGAAGAGACAACTTCACCAATGTCATTTTCCCAGTTGCTTGAAATAATATGTATTTTGGTGTATTTTGGTGCATTTTGGTGTTTTGAGATGGATCAGCTGATGACTTATTGGAATGCAAGTGTAGCAGAAACAAATGTCTTCCTACATGCTGCAAATTTTGCAGGAATGATGCCACCGGTGAAAGTGTGACAATTTGGGCAAGAAGTGAGAACATATGGAAAGAGGAATGTCTAGGTAGAGCATTCCTGGGAGAGATGTGGAACTGAGGTTCCTAAACGCATGGAAATTTGGAAGTTGGACCAGGGTTACCCATGTTTTGGTAAGTACCACAAGCAGTAGATCGCTGTGAAAGAGCAGTGTTGGTCCTATAGAGAGCTATTTTGGCCTTTTCAGGATCTCTGTTTTAAATCAAAGTAGATTATAGGCACCCAGATTCTGCTGCAGTCTTTTATATCACTGAGAATCTCTCCTAGGTATGGAGGTATTGTTGCTGAAGGGTATTGTAGCTGTCAGTTACCTTCTATGTAATTTTAATGGTTTTAAAATATATATCTGAAGCTATAAATGAGAAAGTGATCTAGTGTTTCATTTGGAAACTAGTAACACGGATTAATGGGAGGAAATCCCAAAAGCTATCAGTCACAATTAATTGGTTTTACTCAGAGATTTTGTGTTTTTGCTGTCGAGGTAGGATAGAATAGACAGCTTTCCAGTTTACCAAATGTTGCCACTCAGTGGTATCAGCGTAACTGTAATATCATGCTTTTTATTTATTTATGAACACCATATGCCTGTCATGTTGGAAACCAATGGACGTTGTGTGTTCATTCATTAGGTTTCTGCAAACAACAAAGACCCGTGATTATATTGCACACCAGTCATTCTTGCTAGTGCTTTATTTCAGTAAATAATAGTGGTCTTCAGAACATTCACTGCACCATCAATTAAATGTGGCTGGAATTTCTATATACATATACATATACATATACATATACATATACATATACATACACTTACATGCACATTTTATTTGCTAACACTATTATTAGGATGCCTGGGGCCTAAACCACCATGATTTGTTATGAAGGTCTGAAAATAAAAGTAATTCTTTCTCTGTTAACCTAGTAAGACCATGAGTTTGGTCAGTGAGACATTTCTGCTGGAGTTCCATAATGCCATAGCTCCGTGAAAGCATTTGGCTAATAACATTAGGCACAGCCTTGTCTGCTAATCTGTGCACTTCCACCAACCACATCCCATTACAGAGAAGAGCAGAATGTCTAACCTCTGCATTGCTCAGTGTGTGCTACATGGGCAATAGTATGACTTTGTCTAGGGAAGCATAAAGTAGGTAGTACACTCATGTTCTAACAGATCACAGTGAGAGGAAACTTGGAAACCTCATCATCTTCTCACTCTTCTTGCTGATCAACAATCTTTATCAACAATCTTTACCTAGAATAATTCTTGAATTGTGAATTTCTGCTAAAAGTTTCCTACCTCCAAGCTTCAACCACCTCTCTCCTGATAGTGTCCCCATTATAACAGATTTCATCATAGGATTCTTTTTTCCCCCTGAAACCTATTAATATTGCCATATTCCAAAGTCCTTTTGTTACAGTATCTAAGCTCTAAGCGACATGAACTTCAACTATGAAAATGTCCTTATTCCAAATTAAATCACCAAATGTCAACCACCAGGTGTAGTTTCTGATGGGAATATTTTTCCCTTTAAAGGGCACTGCAGGAGGTGAAACAGAATTTCAGCGATCCAGCAAACAAAATTCAAAGCTTGTGGAACTGTAGATTTAAGACACATTGCCTATCTGTAGCAAAATAATAGGCATATCAGGGGAAGCAGGGGTGAATGATGAGTGAAGCCAGAGGTTGAATGCATCAATAAAAGTTACAATGCATGTCATGTTGGTAGGGGAATATGAAGAAAAGGTATGTTAGGAAAAAACCCAAAGGAAAGGGTTTACGAATACCAAGTCATGAGTGCTATACTGAACAGTGCTGGCCAGTGCTAAAACAGGTCAGAAAGTAGAATGAGGCTGGTGCCTGGCATGAACTGAAGTTGTCCTATGATGCTCTAATGGAGGGAGCGCTGATGCCAGAGCCTTAACCTGCAAAATCACAAAGCTCTCACACCCACCATGTGACACACTCAGGGTTAGGAGAATGATTCTTAATGTTGACAACAAGCAAGGCAGTTGTGTCAGGGAAGCAATAAATTAGGCTTTTCAGACTAGCTAAAGCTTAGAAATTGGAGTGTGAAACACCTGAGTCTCATACTTACCTGTCCTGATCACAGGCAACAAAGAGACAGACATTTAACAAATCTGGAAAAATCCCATTGATGTTCTGTGTGGTGTGATAGCTGAATGACTGCCTGCTAAGCACACTCCTGTGTATCTTTAAAATGCTGTACACCCACCCCACCATAGTACCCAATGGGAAATCCAGTGCTTGGACCTGTCTGCTGAGTCATATCCACATAGCGTGGACGGATAAAACACGTAACTCATGACTTGCTTGTATTTTGTATGCAAAACAAGAAGTCTGGTACAAAAAATATTGTTGAGAAAAAATTCTCAACCAGTCTAAACTGGTGAAGCACTGCTAAAAGCAAAGAAATTAAACCAAATTACATCAGGTTGCATCTGACCTGCAGTCAAATAAGCATGGAAAAAAAACCCAAGAAACAAATATGGGGATGCTGGTGAAAGACAGCCACTAAACCCTCGCCAGTTATTATTACAGGGGCTTAAACTGGCAGTTGACAAGCTGTATGCCAGACATCAGCCTCATAGAACACTGCACATCTCTTAGCAGAAGTAGGTTAGTAGAAAAGAAATGTGGATACATGGATAGAAATGCAGAGAAGAGCTCATTCAAACACACTTCAGCCCCTTAGTCCTTAGTGAGAAACTGATGACATGAATGCTGTAGTACTGCAGCTCTGGATTCAGGAATAGCCATGTCAGTGGCCTCGTGCACTCTCAGCCCTCCAGAGGAATGACTTGCGCTTTCCTGTCAGAGAGCTGGGAGGTTCTAATTTATAGCCAGAAAATACCACATCCTCATTTGTCAAGTTCAACTCAACCCAATTTTTTTTTTTTTTAAGGACTTAGTTCTTCTTGTATTGCTTGTACTGGGGAAGCTGAGTTTGCAAGAAAATTTGCTTTCACCTCACTACTGAAGCAATTAGAGTCCAAAATGTTCCCTTGACTACTTTTCATTAAGCGGAAAAGAGAGGTTTCCGTGTTCCTCAGCAGTCACCCAGGGATGTCTGCTAATCACAGCACGAGCAAAGAAGAGAGAGAACTGCTCCAGAGAACTGTCCTCTCCTTTCCTTTGGAGGTATCTGGGGCACAAAGACACGTAGAGGAAAAGCAGATGAATTAAATTTGGACTGCATCTTCTTCTCACAGCATCTTTTGCTAGGGATGTGGAGGAGTTCTTCATGTTGTGACTTGGACAATCAGACTAGAGCTTGAGGCTTTCTTTGCAAGGGCTGAAGAGAGGATTTAGAAGGGAAGATGGACTTTAGCTGGAGGTCATCCCATTTATGCACTGTCCTCTCTCTGGATAGAGAGTGTATTGCCAGTCTCACCCATACTGTGCTCATGAGTTGTGTTGTAGGAGAATGTAGCCTGTTTACTAGCTCAGCCATGTTTTCTGATCCAAAGATATCATGTTGCTGTCAAGTATTTTTAGTCTGAGCTTCTTACTATCCAGTTTACTTTGCAGTCTTGGTTTCTTCAACTAAAAATAGCTGCAATACAACAATAGCTTTTAGGTGGTTCCACTTGTTGGATTAGATGTGATTTATTAAAAAAAAATAGCAGCATGTGATGGTTGTTCAGTGCTTTCATTTCAGAAGGACCTTGGAGAGATTTACTACCCTGTGCTGAGTCTCACCACCTGCTGCTGTGCTACAGCCAGCACTCCTCTGTAACACAGCATTCTTCTTCTTCAAGGACTGTCAGACCACATTATCTTTGCTGGTTCAGAGATTTTATTTTTCCTGTCTGTTTTCTTTTATTCGGTAAGTAGAAACCAGGTAATTTAGAATTTGGCCCAAATACTAAAGTGGAATAACCCTCTATCTGCAAAAGATCATGGAGGCTTTCTTCACACCCTGGCAAAAGGTCAGGATCTCTGTAGTATGATCCCTTGGTAAGGTGACACCTGCACGTATACAGCACTGCTCCCATCTTCCTGTGATATCCAAGCAGAAGTGACTCAGAAGGGAGGAGCTCTGCCTGCACTGAGTCACCATTGCTTTCTATATTTACCCTACAAATTTGAAAGTCAAATTCTGTCAAAAATTTACCTGTAAGTTTAACCTGTAAGATTCTAGCCCCAAGGGCTACAGCTTCAAAACTATGCAGCAGGTTGGTTTTTTGTTGTTTTGTTTTGCAGTACAAGTGGAAGTTTGAGCATGTTACCGCTTGAGTAGCGGGAGTTTCGTCAGTGTAGCATCTACATACTTATTGCTGCAACCCAGTAAGGTAATGTGAGGTTTCTAAGCATTCTTAGAGCCTTTATTGTCCTCAGTTGGAAAAGGCATGACTTTTGCCTTTAAAAAGAAGTAAAAAAACCCAACCAACCAAACTCAGGCTTTGTCATGAGAATAAAAATAGTACTGTTTGGCTGGTTTGTCATGTTTGTCCCTTAGTCTTAAGTTTCACAGTTCATATAAGGTGTGAGGTTATGAAGTAGGACACAGAAAGCATGTTGTGCTCTAATGCCTCCATTTTCACCTCTAGAAAGGACCTTTGCTGAGAAAATACAACTGTGAGTGTGTTAACAGTGCTACAGAAAAGATACTACATTGTCCTTTGGTAAGCCATGTACAAGGATCAAACTGGATTTAATTTTTCCAAAGAATTATTGTGGCTTTGAAAAATGGACCCAGGCAACATGAAACAATTAAAATTTCATAGTAATTGCATGTAAGAATCAGGTATAGTGCTTGGATTTTTTAAGACACGAAAGGTAAACTGTATTTTGAGACCTAAGATAAGCATCTTGCCTACCCAATTAGCATTTGTCAAAGCCTGTTAATTTTCACTGAGGTTTATCAACTCATTTTAAAATTAGAGTCTGAGCAATAATTTTTTCTGAGATTTGCTCAATTTACTGTACATGTTCTACCATTGGACTAGGCAGGATTGCCTCCCCTCACAGCACAACAGTCATTTAGGGGCCTAAAATGCAATATCATTAAATCAGAATTAGGAGAAACTGCATTCCTGCACATTAATTTTACTATAGTGGCTTGCTGTCTACTCTCATACACAGAATGTCATGCATTCCATATTAAAAGCAGGTATATTAAATGAAATAATGAGACACCAACATGTTCATATTAAAGCATATTTTTTTAAACCTCCCTGGGAAAATTCTTGGTCATTTCAGTCTATCAGCTATTTCCTTGGTACTTATTTTTCTATTTTCATCATTGAAACTCAATAAGGAAATAAAATACCAACATAAATAAATGAAGAAGAAGGTTTCTCAACACCAATAAGCTAGACAAAAGAAACAGAACACTAGAGAATGTTTATTTATTCATGACATCTTCATGAATGCCATACTTTAGAGGAAATGGGAGATTTTTGTTCATGTCTGACTCTCAAGCGTGTTAACAGGTTTTATTAAAATGGAGGGGTGGAGGGGAGGCAGCTGGCTTGAAAAAAATAGAGACCCTAAATGCAACCAGATTAGAAGTTAATGAGAAATACTAATGAGTAAGAAGAGTCATTTAAATTTGACAGTATATGCAGGGGATGGGAAAATATTTTCATAATCTTATTTAAACAGAGGAAATCTTTGTGAAAGGATGCATAGTTGTGTACTAGAAATACAGATTGTTCTAGAGGATCTGTTCTGTTCTCCTCCGTCTTCTGTAAAGGCATCCTTTGTAAGTTTACTAGTTTTGTAAAGTTTTGACTAGTGCTGTCATCCTAATAGGCATCTTCTGAAACATGTGAAAAGGTCCTAGAAAATAATAGAGTTCCTTTCAATGAGTTCAGTACATGCACAAGTGTTTTCAAGATCTCAGAGTATCTCTGCGGTTGAGATCCATACTGCCTGTCTCCCTTTGTGACTGTTTTGAGTTAGCGTGTAGCACAGGGAGTTCTGGCTTGGGGAATCTCTGTACTGCTGTGACCCTGGTTGCATCAGGAAAACAGTCCTAAAAGTGAAATTCATGACTTATGCAGCAGTTTCCTCATCTCACTGACTAAGAATTAACAGCAAAGTATGAGAAGATAAAAGCAGGGAAAAACAACCCCCTGGACTGGCAAGGGTATAAATTAAAATTTCAGATCAATCCCCAACACATGAAATTTCTCAGAGCCCCGTCCTTGCAATATGTTGTGTAACTTCTCTGATCACAGAAGCTTAGGGACTCAGGTAGTGTCCAGCAACCTTAAAGTCTACGTGTAGCAAAGCCACGCTGTACCTCAGATCAGATCCAAGGAAACAGTCACTAGAGTCTGTTTGCTGTTTGTATGGTCTGTCTAACGTCATTTCAAGTTATCTGATAGCAGTTCTTAAAATGCTGGCAGTTTCCATGCTGTTAGGCAAATGAGACTTAGAATTAACATATATATATATGGTCAGTGAAACAATACAGGGCAATATGTGGGCTTTTCATTAAGTGTTTTTATTGTAAATATTTTTCTGTCCTCAGGATTCCTTTGCATTTATTTACATTTTCATTATTCTTTTTGAAACAGCATGTGCATTAGAAAACAAATGTCATATAACCCTACATTGCAGTTGTCACCCCATTAACAAACAGCCACATTGAGGGTAGGAGTACCCTTCCTATGCAAACATAAAGGACCTCAGATTTTATTAATTCCTCACCCATGTACAGGGAGACATGAAGACATTCTTTAATATAGGACAAGTCTAGTAGCATTTAATTTTACTAGGAATATTTGCTTTAAGATGCTGTATGAGTAAAGAAGATAAATATCATGCCAAAAATCCAGCTGCATATTCCCAGAGCAACCTGTGCTAATGCGCTGGTACTGCTGCTGTGGGTGCTGATGTGGGTGAGAGGTCATCAGTTTCCTTTGCTCTCTTTGCTGTACCCAGAAGGTGAGTTGTGTCAGGAGGGGCTTGAAGGCTAGATCAGAGGGAAAGTAGTCATGTCAACTCCAAGTATTTTGTTGCTGATTTTCTAAATACCTGATTTCAGTTCCTTTGCTAGCGTGAATTTCCTGCATTGATGAAGGAGAAGAAAAACAAACCCCAAGGTCTGCAAGTCAGAGGCTCGCTGAGCATATCCTTTGCTCTGACATCTCTGTATAGCTTTGCTGCTGTTTTGGTTATGTGGAGGGCGTGGCTTGAGCTTTGCAAACCTAATGCCTCTCTTGCATAAATAGATTTCTCTTCTTCAAAATATCACATGATAATTATCATAAATAAATAAATGAATAAATCTACACTGGAGAGTGACCTCCATGTAAAACCTCCCATCTGAGTTGGCACAGGTAACTGTGAAGAGACACTGAAAGATCAATATTAACAGTTTAATCATCTGTGTAAGATTGGCAAGGTCAGGTACACTGGGAGTTACAAAGGCTGATTTCATAAAGAGCCATGATTTATACTGGTGTCTAAAAAAGTTGTCAGCTCCCACTGAACCTTTTCCCTTGAGTGGGGCAATCAGAAGCGTGGGTATTTTTTGCCTCTTGCCCCATTGCTAACACAGATTCTTGCACAGCTGACAAGACAGTCAACAAACTTTTCTGGTAGTCATGGCATGGAAAAGATGACTTCTCTACCAAAGAACTGTTTTCATGAAACTTGTACAATCTTGACAATCTCTGAGGACTGACCTCCTTTGCTGCATTTGATTGACACTGCCAGTGGATTTGTTAGTTTTTAAGCAAAGGAAAAAAGGTAGGTGGACTGACTTCATACCTTTGAGGCCACTGATTATAAAAAAACCCAGGAATGCAAAACCAGAGAGGAAATACAGACCTGTCCTGGAAATGCCCTCTTATTTGGCAATGGACAAGATGGGTTTTTGAAATGTTGTTTTATGTAATCAAGGAAAAAAATAAAAGAGAAAGCAAGCTCAAACAACTCCTTGGTGTTTTTGAGCTCCACCAAAGTGCAGACAAATTCACAGAGCCCTCTGAGATAACTACAACCTATCAAAGATTCAATCCACAATGCATGAAATTTGCAAAACTCCAAGGAGGCTGTGGTCATGTTGGTGAGTTCAGAGACTATGCACGGACATGACCTGGACGTTTCGAGCATGTACTGCATGTAGAGCTTAACTTTTGTGATCAACATGGCCAGAAGAATATTTTGCAGGTGGGGTTTGGTGAAGAGTGAGCACCTTTTATTTTCTGTTTTTGTTTTATATGGACACAGGGGTCAGCCAGCACAGCCTGTTGAAAACACCAGTTTGGTTTGTGGCATAATTTTTTTTCTCACCTTGCTTTCAGCTGTTGCTGGTGGTGAAGGGATCACTTTAATATCTGAATGTGGAGTTGGAGCCTATGAAATTTCTCAGTGTAGCAGAGGCTCACTCTGTACCAGGGATGCAGGAGAGCAATAAGAAGATGGGAAAACAACATATTCCTTTTTCAAGTTCCTAATACTTTTTAACTAGTGTAAAATACTTCTGAAAAGGGACCTTTGTCTAAAATACTTGAATATTACATTTATTGTTTTACTCTGTAAGAACACATTTAATACAAGCAGGCAAACGAGAAAAGCCTGACAACTTTTGCCATTGTTAGGAACATGGGGACACCATTGCTGATTAGAAGCAAAACTACATCCAGAAAATATTTGTTACCATAGTGACCATATTTCGTTGATTCCTTTTTCTGCTGTACAGATCTGATTTAATTATTTCAGATATTTATAAATAGCTTCCCGTGGGGCCAAAACTAATGGCTACAAAGTATAGTTGCTAAGGCTTTGGATGTGCAGCTCAGAATGGTCAGATGGAGACCCCACTTAAGCAAAGCAGCCAATGTGAGCACGTGGTTTTAAGCACCGCATCTCTTTCCACAGAACTGCACGTGTGCTTAAAATCATACATGGGCTGAAATAGTCTGCTGCAGCTCACAGCAGATAGTGAGCATTTCTATTTTAAACTGTGTAGTTTGTTTTGATTTAACTTGCATAAACTTCAGTAGAAGTAAGTCCTTAAGTAGTTACACCATTAGTCATACTAGGAGTGGCCTTTTGCTTACTCAGTAGTTGCTGTGAGCATTAGAGAAAGTATGGGCATATACACCTTTCATGGTTTCATGTTCCTTCCACTAATCCTCAGCCTCTGTGAATCGTTCTCTGCAGCCCTCTTCTTATTTTTGTTTATACTAGTGCCAGGGAAATGGTTGAAACACATGCATTTTACAATTGCCTAAAAGGGAATTTTTCTGTAAGTGTGCAAGTTGAATATGCAGTATGTGTAATCTTCAATAGTTCAGGTCCCTTCAAGAAGAAATACTCTGGAAAGCTTCATCATACTCAGGTGCCAAAAGTCTTGCAGCTACGCTTCATTGTTTGCTTAGAATATGAATTCCGCATCCTTTGACTCTGTATTCTCATGTGTTAATTCTGCCTTTTAAGTGCAATCACAGTCAGTTTGTGTGAGAAAGGGGAAAGAGGAAAACGTTAAAAATTTACAATTCCTGCTGCTTTTCATAGGTTTTATCCCCTCCAGTAAAGCATGGCATAGGCAACTGGTTCTCTCCCCATTTGGCACATCAGAGGGCATTAGCATGTAGTCCAGAGCAAAACGATTGCAAGGGGCAGCTGAACCTGCAGGAACAGAAAGGGAGAATTCCAGAAGCAGCTTAAAAATTACACTGACACAAATTGCCATCTGCAATGACAAATAATCAGAAAACTGGGAAACGCCTCTGACATCATCTTTATCCATACTCCTTTCACATATTTTCAGAATATAGTTTGTATCTGACATTTGACACCTTTCTAGCCTTCTGTACTCAGACTTTCCTAAAATATGCAAATTTGCATTGCAAATCTGTTTTTGTCAGCATCCAGGTGGCATCTTTGCAAAAAAAGTAAGGTTTGGTTTTTAGTTTTTAATGCTCCTCAGCTTCCCTGGGGTGCCAGTCACACTTCCTCTCGCCAGAAATTACATGATCTTTGCAATTTTTTTAAACTTACGAAGAGTTGGACTCCAGGTCCCTCAGACTACATATAAAGAGAGGACAACATCTTCAGAATTCACTCTTTCACCTGCTCTGTGAATCCACAGGAAACAGTCAAGACATCCTGAGACTGTATCTGAAGGCATCCCATGGCAACACCTGATCTGCAATGTCCCTCTTGAAGCTGTGCTGCTGGACAGGAGAAAGATCTCTTCCTGTGACGTTTATTTTGGAATATTCATCAGCTAAGGAGGCCTGGTATCTACTTTCCTTGCTTACCATGTGTGTTTGTGGGCAGCTTGCCTTCCATTTTACCCTGCTGAAGTATTCTGGGATGTGTTACTGTGGTCCTCTTCAATGGAGTGGCTTTTCAGGGAGGAACAGCAGTCTTCCCAGAGCTGGGGTTAAGGCTAGCAAAGAGTGCCAAAGCTTGCCGTGTCCTGGTCCTCCTGTCTCATGGGATCAGGGGCAACAGTGTCTCCCACAGCAGTAGGTTTCCTGGGATAATTAGTTGATAATTGTGAGCTTCTCTGTTCAGCAGTCCCCATTGTAGTTGCCTCTCAGTACAGTTGCATTGAACTTAGTGGGAGTTTGTTTAAATAAATAAGAAGTGTCTCAGATTTTAACCCAGTAAGTTCCTGTCTTAGACCAGCGATGTCATGACAAAGGGATGCTTTTGTTCTGATGCTGTATTTAGCAGAGGTTTGGAACTTTTACATCCCAAACCCATGCAATTAGTGTGGAAAGGAAAAGCTCTCTTCTACGCATCTCACAACACCTCTGGGTGAGGAAGGGCCATTTTGCGTCAGAAGCTGAAACAGGCAAAATCAAGTGAAGGAGGCAGGGACAGGCATTCCTCTGCCTTGGCAAAACCAGAAAAGGAGATGGGGAAGAACTCTTGAAGGAGGACTCAGACAAGTACAGAAGGATTAGTCTGTGATATACTGTACAAGGTAACCAGAGCTGAGCCTGGCAACAGGCAGCCCCGCAAAGCACGGCTCCAGTGCTCTGTGTGCAAGGGGCTGTTGTCCATCAGCTCCAGCATGACCCTGCGCAGGCTGTTATCACAGCTGTTGGAAACTGTTATGTCAGTGCACCCTTTCAGTCTCTTCAGGAATAGAAGAAGCTGTGCTCTTTTGGATTTTTTAATGCCCTGCTTAGTCTGGAGCACAAGTTAGTGAGACATTGATAATTTTAACCATGTATTATACAGGCCTACTTGTTTGTATTCCTGGGGTGTGCTTTTTGCTTCTGGCAAACACGTCCAGAGGAAGTTTATGTACAAAGGAGCTGGAATAATTTCTCTTTCCTTAAAGCTTTATCTTTTTCTGCTAAACATTGCCATGTTATCACTGCATTTTTTAAAAAAACTTCTCTGTATGAAGCTTCCTTTTGGCACTGTGTCTTTTTTTTTCCCAATAATTTTGTAAGAGACAGTGTCAGTTTGGGTTTTACCTTCACTAAAAATGCACTACAATTTTTTCAACTTTCACAAATACATCGTAATGCCGATTTTACAATTGTGTTCCCTGCTTTTCTAGTCCTGCTGCTGTTTGATTTTCAGTGAGAAACTTATACAAGGGAAACTGTATTTACATAATCATTAAATGGAAAAAGCAGAGAAATAATTCCACTTCGCTCTTTAAGTTTCAGTAATGCTGCATGTAAGCTGTTTCAAAGAGAAGTTGTACCCTTGTCCCAGCTTCAGCAGACATCTCTTTAACTGTTGTATTCCTTTTAGAATCCTTTGCATAAAAGAAAAACTCTCATTGTGTCTCAGAAATTCAATATGATATGGAAACCAGATTGGTTGGGTTGTTTTTTTTTTTAAATAAATGTCTTCTGCCCAACTTTAGTATGGCAAGGAAATTTGATTATCACTTGTTGACAGGTATGCAGGTCATGTCAAGTGTTTCTGACATGTCTATTTTAAGTTAAGCTACAATTTGTATTTTGATTATGTCAGAGTAAAAATACTTGGACAACAGATAGTCTTTGCCTGTGAATGAAAATTGGAACGTGTAAGTTGTGGTCAGACAGGCTTCTATTAGAGAGATGAGGCTTTGATTGGGTCACTGCCCAGAGGTGCTAATTAAAAATAAAGAGTGAAACAAAACTCTGTATCACCCTCACTCTCTTTGAAACAAAAACATCAGAGCAACACAGGAGAAATAACATTAAATTACTTGTGAAAGGCAACTGGAGATTTTCTGCTTGCCCATTTTGGTCAAGTGATAAAGTATCGATCTTCTGCTTAACTGTCTGTTTTATTCCACAAGCCTGCATTTCTGCAACATCGCAAGATGTTTTAAGAGTGAAATATCCTGCGGGTCCGGGCTCCTTTGGCTCTCATCAGTGAGTAACTCAGTCAGAGTCAGCAGCTGACACCCACAAGGAAGCTGGTGTGAGGTCAGGAGCAGGAGTCCTAGCTGGCTTGCCAGCGTGTTGGAGTCAGTCGCTCCCTTCATGCCTTTTAGACTCAGCAGCAACAAGATCACTGCACAGCCCTCTGCAAGCCCCCAGGTCTGAAACTAGGGTTTGTGTCTCTGTGTGAGGTCTGTAATGTTAGGAGCAAAATGAAGAGCCCAGTTAGAGACCATTTACTATGCCAATATTTGGGGACACAGGCTCACGAGAAGTGGAGTCCCAGTTTGGCTGACAAGGGCACTAGACTTGACAGTAGTCCTCAATAGAACAAACTTCAAGTGTTGCTTTCCAAGCAGTTGTCATGTAAAGTCTGGAAGCTGGGAGTGTGTTGGTCAGTATTCAGTTCTCTCCTTTTGGAACCAGACTGGTTCTTGGAAGAAAAAAGTTGTCAGAGGATGAAAATGTTTCTGAAGAGGGGGATGCTGATTTTGCTGGATTCAGTGTCTGTTTGGTCTTTATCCAGCTCTGAGCTCAAAGGCAACGCTCGTGATAATACATTTTCTTCACCATAGAGACAAATGCACCTCCTGAGGGAAAAAACAGTTGCTTTGACATTTCAGGCTGGGAAACCTGTCCTTGACACATGCACAGGCCCTGATACATGGTGTCTTGGCTTCGCATGCTTACGGCTGTCTGGGAGGTTGGCACCGTCCCTGTTCAAAGGCAGTGGCATGCCAGCACTGCAGTGGTGAGGTCCCCAGCGGAGATGTTTGCACTGGGAAAGCAGCAGAGCATGGCAAATGCCATCTCTGTCAGAGGAGAGGATGTTCTCTGCATTAGCCATGGCGTTGTGCACTTGCTCACCCGTGGTAACATATTTATGTCAGCAAAAGCCCCAATGAGACAGGGGAGAAAAGAAACGGAGCTTATGTTATGTTGTGGCTGCCAGCAGTCACAAACTGCACTGTGGCAGGAAGCTGAGTGTAAGAATCAACTGTTTTCAGACTTCTTCTAGGAGCTGCAGTCTTGAGTTGCAGAGCTGCCAAAGACCCGCTGTGCTTATGCTTTCAGCTGGATGGGGGAGTTGTTCTGGAAATCTGTCCAAGGGATTTAAAATCAAGCCCCTGGCTAGTAACAACACTGCATGACTCAATATTGGTGTCCAAAGGAATAGCTAGCACAGAAAAAGTGACTGGGCACAGAGATGACCATGCTAGAACATAAATCATTGATATGAGAGATAAGGCGAAGTACAAATAAGGTGAATATTCGTATTTTACAGTATTACTCCTGTGGTTCTGCAGCCATAGTCACCATTTCATAACACTGGCTGGCCAAGACTGTGTAAAAATTCAACCCAAACAAATGAACTCTTGGCTTCAGCGGTGAGGCTCTGATAGTTTTGGAGAGTTCAGTACAGCCAGCTTTACTGCCTGTGTGTGCTTCTTCACCACGATAATTCTCCTTCGGCAGAATAAGTGCTTACTGACTATCTGATTATAGAGCTGAGGTTATGGGCCCATAAAACCAGAGGACACTAAGAGATAATCTCTACATGTGACAGCGAGATGTGCAATCACATCCAAACACCAACTATGCCATTAGTATCACTTACTTTTAAAGCACCGTTATCCCTGCATTATTCTCTCTCATTAACAATTAGTCATTCAGACCCTTGAGAACTTTAATATGATAATCCCTACAAGCTCATCGGGCAAATCTCACACGGTCGCGATGTTCCATGCAAGATTTATAAGACGGAACTGCCTGGATGTGAATGTGGGAGTAACGGTCCATAAGCAAAAGTGACATAAAAAGAAGTCAGTCAGGAATGCTGCCTACTGAACTCAGAAAGCCTGGCTGTAGTGGGAGTGCTGTTATTTCAAAATGGCTTTCATCTTTTGGGGTGGAAGGGAGTAATTTTGTCATAGGAGAAGAAGCAACTGCATAATGTCCATGGTACTTACACACTGGTCAATGAAAGTCAGCCCCTGCTTTTGAAATCATGAAGCTGTATGCATTTTGTATTTGAATGCTGTGTTAGGAGAGCCTGTGCTCCTCCACTCTCCCCCCCTTCTTTCCCTTCTTTTCAGCCAAAAGAGACCTCACCAACAAAAAGAAAATAGATTGAAAGCTCTTGCATCCAGGCTCTTTCAAGCAAAGCTTGAGAGAGACTTTGGCACATAATGTCTCTAACATTATGTTCACTGCCCTTAGAAAGCAATAACCCAATACATTCTGCTGGCAGTTAGCAAGTGCAGTGATTTCAACACAGATGAGAGAAGAGAGGACAAAGAAAGAATATGCTTAGAGCATCCCTTTCACTATGAACCTAGGGGCCAGCTGGAGTGTTTACAAAGCTCTAAGGCCAGCCAGCAGGGAGTTGCAATAATCTAATTTTAATTATGTGACAAAAGCATGAAGAATCATTTCAAGGGCTAACAGAGGAAAATGGTTGCAGCCTGCCAATATTCCTTAGATGGTAAAAGAAGACAAGTTAACTCACAGAATTTAGTTGTTTCTCAAAAGACTAAATGGGATCTATCACAACTCCCAGCCTGCTGTTGTTAGAGAACAAACTGGTTGCCAGAGAAAGGCTTTAGATGTCAAAGAAATTTCCCAAGAAGCATCCAGGAAAAACAGCAATACCTATGCTCCTCTTGTTAAATAAAATATATACTCTACCAGCAAGCAAAATCCCATAATTACGTGAAACTGGCTGATATGAAATGCTGTGTATACAAATATACGTGTACTATATGTAATGTACACTGGGTATAAATTGATAGACCTTTAATCCGAGTTCTCCAGGATCACACCAATAAAACAGCTGTTTTGGTGTCCCAAGCAAAGCACAGAAAGGGAAGGAGAGGGAAAGGGAAGGAGAGGGGAAGGGGAGGGGAAGGGGCAATGGGCAAGGGGAAAAGGGCAAGGCCCAAGTCTTCCTGCTTTGCACACATCCCAGCTTTTTGGCAGAAAAGGAGTGCTGTCTCCTGACAATAACAGAACAGAGAGTTCACAGCAATGAGCCAAATAATTTGTACTCCACTGCACAGAGGGTCATAGTGACAGTGTGGGGAAACCAGTGACATTTCATGCTACCAGAAGATGAATCCATAGGTACTTACTGTAGGATTTTCTTTCTGGATGAAGACTGAATCCAAACACTTAATACAAGATTATCCTTAATTTTATTTTTTAGTAATACTATACGCTCTCTTCGTTCTCTTTAATCTACTGTTGCATAGGGATTTCGTGCTGTGATTGTATTATTGCTTGAGACATCTAGTAGTGAACAAATCTTCAGTCTTTTGCAAAGGAATTGTTGGAAATACTGCATTTCCAAGCAATTCACATTCAATAATTTAACAGTCACTGGGGCTTCATGGGAACTTTCACATAATGGCATAGCTTGTTTCAGAGCTTAGTGATACGCTTGAGCTGTTCCCCTTGCCACAGCATCACTTCGATGACAATGCTACGTAGGATGCCAAAAAGTGCAGGTAGCCTGGTTTTGCTTCTATTCTTCATTATCCCATTAAGTGGAATAACATGGTGCTGAGTAAGTGCATGGCTCTCAAGTTTAAGAAATGTTTAGAAATGGTAAAATCTTTAGTTAAAGTACCTTATCATAATTCAGACCAACTGTCATTTGAAATAGGAGCATACTGCAATAATATGTACATTTTAGGCAAATGCAGAGTATGGTGTGTATACTCACTGTTTTAGCATAGTTTTTCTTACATCTGTATCTACAGTTTTGCAGAGAGAGTATATGGTAGAAAGAGGATTTCTCTCCTGTATAGCCAACAGAAGAGCAAGTGAAAGTGATGTAATATTTATTGTGCATGTCTTCAAAATCAGTGTAGTTCTCTCTATAGAATCAATTAGGTCTCTTTGTAGAGTGACTTCCATAAAGAAGGCCTCTACACAAATACAAATGATGACTAATAAGGCATTATACAAATCATTATTAATAAAGTAACAAACAAAACTTTTCTTTGCTAACATCCTATACTCTTTTCTTCTTTAAAATGGTCTCAGTGATAATCATTACTAAATTGAACCTCAGAGTAATTATTTACAGCAATACTGCCAGCGGATATTGCCCATGTGCAAATTACTTTTCGCCATTATGTGACAGTGATGTTCTTGTTCTTGATCAATATTGTCATTCATATTTGCATAAATTGGGGTCTTTTTTCTGTCCATTTAGCCACTCTTGCTTGGCTTTTCCTTCCAACACCAAGTGCTTTTGGCTCAGGTTAATACTGTCTTTTTGCATTTCTCTGGAGTAGGATTTTAAGGTGTGATTTAGCATTCCTTTGCTTATTTTCAACCTTTCCCAGGCCCAGGTTTTAATGCTGACATCTTTCATACACTGTGAAAATAAGGGTGCTGTCACATGTTGACATGTTCTGCCATCACACCTTGAATCAGGACCAGCTTCAGGCACAGATAAAAGAGGCAATCTCCTGTCTCCAGTCATCTGTTCTCCTCAGTGACTGCCTGTGGTACCTGTGCTGGAGGAGATGACAATGAGCTGTTTGACCACTCGTTGCTGTCGGGGCATCAATTCTTGTTAGCGGTGACTGAAGGGGAACAAGGTGTACAAAGCAGTAATTACTGTTTGTGTGGGCTGGGCATGGCTCTCCCTTGCAGCGAAAGTCACTGATGCCTCTCTTGAGAAGTGCTTCTGGGGCTGTTGAGAGATGTAGCATGATGCTACATCGGCTCTTAAAATGTAAAATAAATTGGTTTTACAGCTAAACAACAACCATTAGCCTGTCAATGCTTGAATTCAGCTAAATGCCAGGTTTACATAAGTAAATGAAACTTATTTTTCAGTCCTTCTAACCAAGGTGTAAGCTGTTCCTGCCTCCTTGGAGCATATCCTAGCCATAAAGTCAGATGGATGAATTCTGGGCAAATAATTGGATTCATTTAGGAAGCATGTTAGAAAATAGAAGAGTAGGGGGAAAAAATTAGGAGAAGAATTTAGGGTTGTCATCAGCTTTCTGGTGATATAAATGTTTGTATAAAGGTTTATGACTAACTGCTGACATGAATAATTCTTCAAATAGCTCTCACGCAAACATTATATACTCTACTGTTGTTTTCTTAATACTCTGGTGAGGGACATCTGTAGTTTCTGGAAAACTGAAGTAATTTGCCAAGAAATTGGCAAACTAGGGCAGGTTTTGATAAACAGTCCAGAGGGAAAAAAACCAAGGAAGGGTAAGGCCTTAAAACAATTGTTATTTTCAAAACAATCCTCTTTAATTTTTCATTTTAGAAATGACCCTCTTTCATTTTTACAATTGATTTTCAAATGTAGGGTCTTGAAGCTAGATTTAGTAACTCCATATGCAACCCGCAGGATTTTTTTCTCTTATTTGAGAGAGCCTGAAGTGAAAAGTCCATTATTCAATCAGTTCCAAAGGGTGAGAGTTTCAGAAGCCAGAACAGGTTACTGAGATGGGAGAGCAGGGCAGAGTGGAGGCAGTGATAAGCTCAGCACTAGCTGTTGGTTGACATTACAAAGATTGTTTTTTTCAAGGGAAGAGCTGGAAATATTCCCTCCCCTTTTCTATTTTTTGTACTTTAAAGAAAGCTGAAGTCCACACTGGCATTTCCAAATGCTTAAAAGCTATTCATTTCAACATTCCCCTTTCCCTCCAAGTTACCCTAAGAATCATGAGGCTGTTTCCTAACAATATGCTTTTTCCTCTCCAACAAGTTAACTTTTTATTCAACTGGGAAAATGCCTGAAAACCAGACCAGATGCCTTGTGAAAATTTCTCCCCCTTCATACACATTTTGAGTTTTCTAATGTTAGGGACACTCTATATTGGGAATCTTCAAACACCAAGGAAGACCAGAATCTTTGGGGACTCTCAGCTATGAAAAAGCTGTGGTATTTTTGTAAGGCAGACAAGGCGTAATGCCCTATCCATAATTAAAAAGAAAGGTCTGGTTTTGATTTTGTTGACTGACGTCCTCAGCAGTCAAATGATAAGTGGGATACTGTGGACTTATAGATCCTTAGCAAAAATCTTCAAAAATTATTTATATTAGTCAAAACTGTTAGACAAAGAAGAATGTACAAACATTTAAGAATATATCTAGGAATGTGGCCACCAGCTGTACATCAGTGTTAATTGCACTGAGTCCAAAGAGTCGTGTAATACGGCCTATTGTTTCAGCCCTACGCAAGGCACACTTGTGTCTTCCCAAACTACTGACCTGGCATCAGCTTGTCAGCTCAGATTCCAAGAGGGCTATCTGGTAACTTCATGGATTGAATATAAGCTGGGAGAGAGTCCAGAAGTTTACCCACTGCTCCATCTAGTGCTTGTTTTCAGTATCCTACAGGATCGTGAAATATCTTTTTCTTTTGAAGGCTGATATGGATATGCCTAGGAGCAACTTAGTTGCTGGAGAGCACTTGAGGTCCTCTGACTTTCTAGCTTATGAGGGCTATCCATCAGAAAGTTTTCTCTTTAGCGGCCTCTTCTTTTTTTCTTTTTGCCTGTCAGCCAGCAAGTGCTCACAAAGAATGCTTGAACTGCTGTTGCAAAGCGGTGATCTTCCAGGAACTGTTATGGGAAAAGGAATATGGTAAAGCATGAGACTTCTCAATTGCTAGAGCTGGTGATAAAAACACAGTATTTGTGACAAGCAGACTGGGTACAGGGTAATGAGTTTCATATTTAACATGACTGTTTATTCACTAAAGTAGCTTGTTTCTACCAGGTAAGTATTAAATCATGGGATAATTGTAAGTATTTCAGTAGTATAGTCAAAGGCATATTTTACTGGGGATAGAGAAAGGAATAGTACACCAGTCAGAAATGTGAGGAAAACATTGTTTCAGACAGGTTGTGCCTGCTCTAGTAATTTAAAGTGTCAAGGAGGATTTCTGAGGATAAACAAACTTGTCATGAGTTCAGTTGTCAGAACAGCCTGTGGCAGTTGTTACATTGGCCAGCTAGCACTGTCCCAACAGCTCCCAGGCACAATTCAGAGGATACTCTGGATCAAGGACCATTTAATAGGATATATGTTGGCATTCCATGCCACTTGACTCCAGGCATGTTTAATTTCCCACTGTAGAGGAAGTCACAGTGTAACAGAGTGTTTTACTGAGGATCGTGATCCCTTGTAGTCCCAGGCTGAGAGCTTTGGCTCAGTAATTCCAACTCCAATAGCTCATGTTTTTAGCTCTAAGCATCCAGGGAGTGTAACAGGAAAGGTAAGGGCTCTCACAACTGAGAGTACCGCTTCAGAAGGAAGTTTTTAGTGCCAGCAGGACTTTCTTCAGCAGGATCTTACTCTTTTGATTTTTAAGTGTGACTCTAGTTTAAGCAGCTCTCAGAGATGCCATCACCAATAACCATTACCTTCCATATCATTAGCTGGCTTTAGTATCTTCCAGAATATAAACAGAATGAAAATGGAAGCAGTTATATCATCATACTGTAGTAGCCAGTCAGTATGTATTGCCACAGCACACTAAATGCTCTCATGTGGAGGAGAGAGAATTTTCCCAGTGCTGTCTTTGCAAATATTTTTCTGAATTTGTTTATGTTTACCTTATCCATTTTCTTTCCCCACTTTCCTCCAAAGCAAAACAATTCTTATGCTAAAACTGCCAGGGAGGAAGAACAGATCTAGCACCTGCCAGAGATGTTCAAATATTAAAAATAAAAGATGGCCTGTTAAACACAAAATACAGAAGGAACAAGAGAACACTGAATATAAGGGGAGTGGAAAAGTGATGATAGTGGGCAAGTTTATTCTGCTATGTATATATCAGTCAGTTCTCTATTTCAGAACAAATCACTCCACAGAACTAAATCCCAGGCAGAAGGGTTAATGGGGTAGCTGTGAGTAAGGGCACACAGGGGTCACACACTTGGGTAGGACATTCTAGCTTGTCTCTGTCCTCACCCTCTCTGAGATAGTGTCAATCAGCTGGAAACAAATCTCCAGAGCTGGCTGCTTCATGGTAAGGAGAGGCTGTGACCAGAGCTTATGTATGGTATCTTTGCAGGAGAGCTCAGTTAATATCCCTGACAGGATCTCTTTATCCTGTGCCTTCCTAATCTGCAAGTCAACAGGAAAAGAGAGGGAATTCACTGTGCTAAATTGAGTTCCTGCTGTGTGTGATTGATACTGGCTTTACTTTGTAAAGTAAAGTTGCCTCTTTGTTTTATCAAAACTTCATGTTTTGCTTTGCTTTGCTTTGTTTTTCAAAAGGAGGAGGGAAATAATTTTGTTATTGCCATTCTGGGAGGGACTTTTCTATCCTAAAGCACCATGGTGTCCAGCCCTCCCTCCTCATTAATCCTGCCCTTTCCCTATGCCCGCTGCTCCCAAACATTCCCCTGCACATTAAGATGATCTTATACCAATTGGGATATTTTAAGTAGTTGCTTCTGCAGTCACTGAAGTCTCTTTTCGGTGGTTGCTGAGTCTGCACTGGGAAAACATGGTTTCTCTTGATATGCTGCCTGAAATAAGAACTTCTGGCTCCTCAAAGGAAACCAGCACTTCTGACAGAAGTTGAAAAGGGAACAAGTTGTTTTGAAATGTAAAGGTAACATTGAAAAACAAAGGGAGGTTGAAGGCTCCTGGTTAATTTTTTTTTTCATTTACAATCCTTCTGTACCCTTAGTACTACAGCCTGTAATTAAATGTAAAGTTCTGTATATATAGGAAGTAATGACATTTACTGACCCCTTCTGGCATTAAGCTTCTTGAACTCATGCCAAAGCATTGCATTGTGCAGCACAATTGTTCTCCCACCATTCAGTATTTTGGCTTGGTCTGAAGTGCACTGACAGAGAGAGGCAACTAATGCAAAGCTCTAAGGAACGAATTTAGTTTCATCATTCTGGATAATATTAAAAGTGAGAACAGAGTAATTTAGGAAACAGTGCAGCTTCACGAGAGAGAGCTCCTGAGAGCTGCTGCAGCACAGTCTCAGCACTACAGGCTGTTTATAAAACAGAGACTTATGCAACATAAAACCATTTGGATGTTGAGTTCAAATGCCTCATAACTGGAGACATCTCAGCTCCTGCCAGCTACTCATGTCTGTCGAATATTAGGGGCTTATTTGAGACTTTGGTCTAGGTGTGTATTTTGTGTCTCCCCAAAGATGTAGGGCATAGTGGTCAACTGTGTCTTGCTTTTTGTGAGAAAAACATTTGTCCCAGCTGTTCAGACATTGTTTCAAAATCAGAGGATTTTGGTGCTCCAGCAGAAAGGACTGATATTTTAAATGGAACATTCTTCTTCAGTGTATAAAGAACTGCAGTGCAGCAAGGACAGGAAAAAGCGTAGTGACTCCTCTGCATACTGGAGAGAAGGCAAACTGGGTCATAAGGAACAGTGTCAGAGGAATAGAGGAACAAAATGAGGAAGGGAAAAGAAAGAGACAAAATCAGTAGGAGGGGAGAAGAAACACAGAGTCATGAAGGGAGGAACTCTGACCATGCCCCACAGGGACCTCCAGCAGCACTCGCACCTGCCCAGGAATGAGCTCTACGGACAAACACGAGTGTCAGCCACAGGCAAAGGAGCCTGACCCTGCGAGCTCCCACCAGCACGGGATCCTGGCTACTGCTTTTCCTTCAGACAGATGCAAACCCTCATAAAAGCAAAACCAGTCCCTGATCCACTGATTATTTTGAGTATTTCTTTCCCTTCCTTTGAACTCTTCATTTCAGCATCACACAGAACACTTCCCATCGACAGAGGTGACTCTTGCAGGAAAAATCTCTGAGGAGGATGGCTGGCATTGCTTCCTGTGGCAGAGTTGCCTCTGGAGTAAGAGAAAAAGCAAACTGATAGTACATACATAATTTCACTTCCCTTGAACTTGTCTTTCTGTATTCTTGGAACTCTATTTTTTCTCCCGTTTTTCTTCCTGGTGACAGCGTGAACGAATAGTTATTCACATCTTTCTTTTAGCTGGGTATCTTAGGAAACTGACTTAAAAGGGACGGCGACACAAATACAGCACACACGGAATATTCTCCCTTCCCGTTCAGAAACTCAGGGGAAAAGAAAAAAGGCAGGAATAAACACCTGACCTCCCCAGTGGCAGTGCTGGGGCGGGGAGCAGCGCTGGGAGAGGGTTCCACGGGGCAGGGTGACCCCTGCCGGGGGCGCTTTGTGTGGAATTCCAGGGAAAATCCCAGGGCAGGAGCAGCAAGCTGCACTCAACCCTGTGTGCTCAGAGGAGCTTGACTACGTGTTACTGTATCGTGCACTGACCATTTCTTCATCATGCAAGCAGGAGGCTCCAAAAGGCCTCCCCACACACATTACCTGAGGTAAGGCTCGCTGCCTCTCACAGGGCGTCCGTGGTTTAGAGCAGGGACTGCGGGGTTGTCCCCAAACAGCAGGGGTAGGAATCCTCTGGCCTGCACCTAAGCTGAGCACCAGTGATGCTGATGCACTCAAACATCTGTAGCTCCGACTTTGTTCACCTGGTTGCTCAGCCTGTTCGAGTTCAGCCTCAGAAAGCTGGCTGCCCTCTGGTAGAGATCAAGGGATTAAATTCAGGCAAATTACTCCTATGGAAACAGGTCCATGATGGTTATGTCTGATGAGGGCAAGCCCTGGCTGGGAGAAAAGGCATCTTTGCTGAAGTCACCCTTGCCTAGACTTGTGTGTCTCTCTCCATGCATGGCTAGCAGAGAGATAGCCACTGACAGGGAGAGCAGTGCTCTCCTCTGCAGTTGCTATGGTGTTGTGGGCTTCTACTGCTTAGCTGGTGCCTTTTCAACCTGTCAAGGGACAGGGAGTAGTGCAAATGTGACTGTGACACAAGTCCGTGGAGCTTAGTCATGGGAACTGTTGAACTGTGTCCCGAGGGTTTTGGTAAGAGACCCAGCAGTCAAACAGGAGGAAATCTAACACTTGGAGGCATTTTAAAAGCAGACACCTGGCATCTATTTGCTGTCCTGCTCTTTTTTTTGTGCATTTAGCCATGGCGAGGAGCCCTGCAGTTGTCAGCTACATCTCAGTGTAATTTTATACACAGGAATATTCACAATGTACTGGTCCTTTGAACTAAGTCAAAACAGCAAGCTGTTTCTTTGCTCAGAAATGCAACTTAGTTCTCCCTGCTTAGCTATTCTCTTAAGCATCAAGAGACAAGTCCAACATCCACTGAAAGTAATGGAAAGACATGGATGGTTTTCAGTGGGAGTTAGATCAGTGTTCAGTTAAATACACAATTCAATAAGGCAGGCTTTAACTGCTTCTCTTATTAATAACACAGGAATTAGTTTACTCAACAGAGACATTTGGTCTTTATTTTAAAATGATTTCCAAATCCAGAAAATATTTAAACTGTGTGCCCAGCCAAGAGTTTGTATCTTCTATTGCAGGAAGGAGGCTCAGAATCTTATTGTGTCAAAAAGCATGAAATTGTGGGTTTCAGCAGATCCTCCTAATAAAGGCAATAATTAAAGTTGTTGTGAAGATTGTAAAAGGAGAAATCCATGTGGTTTTTTTTCCTGAAGTTGCCTTCCCCACAGTGTTCAGCCTCTTCCAAAAAGCATCCTAGAAAGACTCAGAATGTTACTCCCCCTGGTCTAATGGGGTCAGGAAGACAACACAACAACCCCTTCACAAAGCATGTAGCAGGCTACCTACCTTTAACACACACCCTGCCCCAATAGATGCACGTGGAAAAGTTACCTGCTCTGGGCTTAAGTTCTTGGATGTGCACAGGAGGAAGAATTGATTGTTTCACTTCTGAAACAGATTTGTGCCCTCCCCGAGTAAAGCTGACAAGCTAGACAGCATCACTTCTCAGCCCACCAGTTGAACTACACCGTGCCCCAGCTTCTTCTCAAATCTTTGATTCTAGGAAGTTTATCTGAGGTAACCTGCTATTAGTCCTACACTTCTTGTTGCTTTTCCCAGAGTATTTTTGCTGCATAGTTGATTGGAGAGATTAACAATCATGTGTGACACACAGATGAGCCAGGCAGAACCACGTGAGTGGTCCTGTTACAAGAAGGCACCTTTCCTGATGCTGTGCTTTTCTCTCTGTATCATTAGGGGTTTATCGGGCTTTGTGCTGCAAGGAGTTAAAATTCTTGCCCAGGAAATAATGGAAGAAATGGCATTGGCTGCAAACAGACGATCATTTGCCCTTCTGAAACCATGACAAGGCACTGGGAGACTATTAGCAATTGAGTAACTTCATTTCCAGCACAGGCAAATTACTCTAACTCAGTGGAACAGTCTGTATGGATGTGTGTATATGCATACAACAGTTTTTATTCCACACCTGGCCAGGTAGCCTTAGCTAAATGTACCTAAGAAACAAAACTCAAGGAACAGCTTGGGTTAACTGTGTAGTGAGAATGTATCCTCAGGTCTCTTACTTTTCCTATTTGTCAGGTTGTTGGAAAATTTTGAACCAGCTGAGTAAAGTTTCTCTATTTTCTAAGGGGTTTTTTCTCATTTTCCTGTTTCTCCATTGTTCTTTCTAGGCAACACAGGGTGATTTTCAGGTTTTCTTCTCTATTGCTAATATAACTTTTCTGCAAAACATGCCAGCTGGACCAGGCCTGGAGGTGGGCTAAAAGAGCAGGCTCTATCTAATGGGCTGCCTTTCTCAGCTTCTCAGGTGGGATCCCAACTGCTTAGGAAACGAGATGATCTCTTGCTCCTCCCCTTAGTGATTTAGTACAAGTCTGTCAAGACAGAAGAAAGCAGGAAAGCTTTTTTTATTCCTGAGAGTGACAGGAGAACTGCCACAAAGCTGTAGAAATAGGGGCTATCTTTTAATCTGTTCTGCAGTGCTTGCCCTGTGATTTGAGAGAAGAGTGGTCCTGTGCTGCAGCTGGATTTCCTTGGCTGGGAAAGGAAGAATGTGTCACCTGTAGCTGAAGGTAAGAAAGTAAAAAGCCAGGCTAGGAGCAGAGGTGAGCATGGTGTGGGATAAGTGAGGAAGGGAGGTGGGCAGAACCAGTGGCCCAAATGGAAGTGGGCATGACCAGGAGGTGGTGGCAGGGCTGATAGCAGGGAGACTGCAAATAGCATAATTGCTTTACTTGTTTTTTGGAAGAGCTGGCTATAGTAAATATTTTATGCCCATTTGAGGTAGGGCATAAAGGATTCCAAAGTCAAGAGATTGACTAGACACACAACTCTGGAACAGAAACAGTCTCCTCCTTCCAATTCACCTGTGCTCTGTGTATCTCAGCCCATTAGTTGTTTTCTACATTGTAATTTTGGTACTTATTCTGTCTTTCCCTCATATGCTCCATGCTTGTCAAATAGATGTTCTTGGGGCCTGCTGTCACCTTATTGTGTGAAGGTCTCACCTTCCTGCCAGTCTCTCTGCACAGTAAGTTAAAATTCTTAGGGTCTCACCATGTTTTTCTACTGCCCCCAATCCCTGGTGGTCACAGCTTTTTCCCTGTGTGCTCCAGCTTTTGTGTCTTCTTGTATGTATATGTGTTTCCAACCTCCTGATCTCTAGGGAAAGGGAATCTTTTCATGGATCCATTAAAGAAGTTACATAAATTTAATAATATAATAATAGTAAGTTAAATTTTATAGAATCATGATAATGTGTGTGTGCTTGAATCTAGTGACTGGCTCGTTACTAATGTGCCTCTTCCTGGTTCTTCTCACTTGTTTCTTTTAATTAGTGTGTTGTTACACACAGATTAGATGCCTTTTCCCAGGTGAGAGAGCAGCAAGACATAGCTGTGCCCCACGATAAATCATTTACTTATGCCCTCAAAAAAGACATTTGCAGGGAATAGAGGAGCTCTTCATATTTGCAAGACAGATGCAGATTGATTCACTGATGCAGCTGTAAGTTATCAAGACTCAGTGACAGTGTCCTCCTCAGTATAATTGTTTGTGGTGTCTACTGCAGTTTTCTTCAGCAGCAGCCCTGGCTCAGCATCTAAAGGTGAGGGCTGAGGGTGTCTGTACCTCCTTGACTTTCAAAACCTGGGCAGTCCTTTTCAGTCTGTTTCCTTGTGGTTTGGTGAGCAGTTTCTGCAGGGGGGAAAAAGTGATGTGATGTGTTGTGGCGTTTTGTTCAGTTCCTCTTCCCTAACCTAGAACAAAACAACAAAATATGCAGTGCTCTGTAATGAGGGATGGAAGTAGGTATTTGTCAAAAACATGCAGCAGTTCTTTCTGTCTTTCTACCCAAATGTGATCAGAAGATTACTCCAGTTATCACTGAATTTAGTCAATTTGTTCGGGTGTCCATGGACTGTGAATCTTTTGCTATAGGAACCAAAAAAACAACAAAAAAAGACTGCTCCAGAAGTTTCCTCTCTTGAGAATATTTTTAGAGAAATCTTCCAGGCTTTCAGCAAAAAAAACCTGGACTTGCAACATCTGTGAGATGAATATAAGACCCACTGCAGTTAATCAAGTTTGGTAGTAGGTTGTACATAAACTGTCTGCATTAGCTTGATTTATAAAAAAGTGGAGGGTTTCAGGTGATAAAGCAAACACTAGAAAAATACATAGCAGAATTAAATGACCTGTTTCTTTGCTTCAGCAGAAGGCTTCATGTCCTTCACTGCAAAATCACCCACTTCCTCATTTCCGAACTGATTTTTTTCCAGCCTAGCTGGGGGCTTCCTCAGTGCCATTCCCAGGGCATCTCTCTGTAGAGACATTAAAAGCTTTCAGCAGGGTATATTTTGTTGTTGGGTGACAATTTGCTGCTTGCCTTCTGCTTTTTTTCCATGCATGGAGGTGATGGACTCCAATACCAGTGAAAGCCTAGAAGTAATGATGTGCTAATAACCTCGGTGCTCAGTCATGAGGGAATGTTGTCTACAGTGAGAATTCCTCTTTGCTGGTGAGTGATGTGTCTGTGGAGCTTGCAAAGTTGCTGTACACCCAGCAGACGTGGGGATTTGGTAATGAGGTCCTGAGGATTTAGAGAAGTTACTTTATTACTGCTGAAGAGATTTCAGAATGGTTTTGTTAAAGCTTCGTAATCATAATACTGGTCTCTGCTGCATACAAATGAGCAGCCCAATCCTACAGCCCTGCTGCTGAGGGCAGCACTTAGTCCTGAAAGATGTGGTGATGATGTGATTAGCCAGGAGGCTGAATTCTACCATTTTCTATGTGAGGTTTAGCAGTGTTAAACCCACACTGAGGACCTAGGGTTGAGGTAATCACTATCCTGTTACAAGTTTCCTGAGTTATCTGCTCCTCAGCCTTTTATTGCCATAAATAACTCTAGAAGTCAGGCCTCACTGCCAGAAGTGTTAAGTGCTGCAAATAGTATAGAAGATGACTCATGAAGTGAGATGAAGGTGGAGCATGAATCAGTAGGAAGAAAACTAATATACAAAGAAGACATTCTGAATGCAGATGACACAAAAAGTCTGAACAAAGCAATGTTCAATCATCATAGAAATGAATCAAATGGGTTTTTTTTTAAAAGAAAAAAAAACTCTTCTATTCAATGAGAAAGACCACTCCAGTGAAAGCCCAAAGCACAAAGGTGTTGCATACTGACCATGTTATTCCTTATCCGAGAAAAACTGTAGACTGCATAGAAAGAGATGGTTGGAAAATTCTTCCCAATATGTCCAAACAAAGCAGAGTATTCAGCAAGCAGGTTGCTTTCCAGATTGTTCTGTGTCTATACAAGCTAAGAAAATAACTTGTCTTTGAGCTAAACAGTTTTGGAGCTCAAGAGTCCTCGTAGCTTCAATGAACCCACACTGAAAGCTAACAGCAATAGAAACTCTAAAATAAACTGAGAACATTCCGTGTAAATGATAACTCGTGATAAGGAGATAAAATTCCCACAGACCATTCCATTTGAAATGACAGCTTTTGGTGCTTTTGCTTACCCTCCAAAAGCTTGCACATGTAGGAGTGCCTTTAAAAGTAGATGTGGAAAAAAGGTACCTGATAGATGACATCCTACAGCTGTTAGTGCACTAAAGGGTCCTCTTCTGCCTGTGATTCAACTCCTGCCACTTCCTGGGAGAAGGGGTGTCTATTAAGAGTTGAATGTAACTCCCCAGAGGTAAGAATCAAACATTTTCACTTTTGACATCACCTATGATACTTTAGGCGTTAGAAGGAGGTTTCTTGTTGAGGGGATGGTCAGGCATTGGACCAGGCACCTCAGGGCAGTGGTCATGGCACCAGGCCAGTCAGGGTTCAAGAAGCATCTGGATGGCACTTGGTCATGTGGTCCAGTTTTTGGTAGTCCTGCAAAAAGCAGGAAGTTTGACTCAATGATTTTTATGGGTCTCTTCCAACTTGAGATACCCCATGCTATACAATCTTTTTGAAGCAATAAAGAGTAAAAGAGGTTTCCCCTGCCCCCAACTTCCAGCAGATGCTAAAATGTAATAATGGAAAGAAGCCTAGATACCTGTGTGTTAGGTGAAAGCTCTGTCTCTGCTAGCATTTTTAATAAGAACCACTGTGAAAATTGTAGAGGTTGATTTATCCCATGGTGTGTATGGCTCTTCCTTGGCTTTGTTGTGCTAGATCCATCTCTCAAAGGTACTTCTCCTTTAGAGCAGTAAGGCTTAGAAAAGAGTGTAACGCGACATCCTAACCGGTACTGCTTTCAGTTCCTTTATTCAGGATAAGGTAAGGGATGGTCAGGAGATCAGAGCTTCTAATGTAGCTGTTTCACAGTGTTGGCTGTGGCAGGAAATCTGGAGAAGATGGATAATGCTGCCAAGGCTTAAGGGATGCAGATACTTACGTGGAGCAGAACTATGCACAGAAAGGGAAAGCTCTAGCAAGGTCCTCTCCCCAATATTACTGTAAAAATGATCTCAAACCTGGTTGTACTCATCTTTTATAGTGTTGTGAGGGCCATGGGTTCATTTCTTCATTGAAGGTAATGCTAGGACTGAAACTTGGCGTAAATTTGTGTTTCTTCCTGGTCAGTTCCAAAGTTTCAGACGTGAATTTACCTGTGTGTTAATGAGCAAAATCCAGAGCTGCATGTAATTTGCAGTATGTCTAGGTATTACACCTTTTCTACTGTGTCTGTGTTTGATGCATTTAATCTGTCTACTCGTAGGGAATCGGCTGGATTTGAGCTTTAATGGAATAAGTTATTCTCAAGGAAGGTAGCACAGGCTGAGTTTTCTATTACTGCTAAGGGAGAGCTAATAGTTAACAGCTAGTGACAGATTTATGTTTTCACTTGTAGGCTACCCAGCAGTTGGCCTAGCTCAAATATAAGGTATTGCTTGGAAAAGTCGGCTTTGTTAGAAAAAAATATGAAGTTCATTTTTAAAGCTGTACTCATTTTAAGACTGAAAAAAGTGCCTTCCTCCTGTTGGGAGAATAGAAATTCTCTAAGGAGAAATAGCAAAGACTGAGTTTCTGTCAATAAAAGAATCTGTGTAATTTAATCCCAGGCAGCTTTTTCATACAATAGGAAAAAAAGAGCAGACACCTGCCTCTGTTATGAAGGGGAAAAATACAAAAACCTGCCAACAGCATGTTACCTAAATTTAGCTGCAGAGGGGCCAATCCTCTTGGATAATCAAAAATCTGTCTGAAGGAAGTAAGTAAAGGCTATAGAGAAGCTGTACTTGGAGACCCTCTATCCCCATTTTCCAAAGTGCTTGTAATAGGAAATGTGTTAGGCAGCACCAGTGGCCAGACTGTAACGCAGCCCTTGTTTGTTTAGTCCTTCTAATTGCAGATTCACAAAATATGAAAGTTTCTGTTTGATTTTCAATAAACTAAGTGGCTGAGGTTAGAGATGTGTGAATGGCTTCCCTCAAATGATAAAGCTACTCAGAGTCATCCTTGGTTTAAACTTGAATTGTTCCTGTGTTCAAGCAGTGGTGAGATCATGCTTTGAACAATGCATATCCATGAAGGTGTTAAACTGCTTACAGATGTCCTGCAGACCTTCTCTTTCCTGCCATCTGTACTCAAAAGCCTTTCTAGAAGAGGCATCCTTAACACAATGCTTGACAACAAAATAAAAAACTTGAGTTCAGAAGCCAAAATAAACCACAGGTTATCATTCAGAATGCAAACAAAAGGGACATTAGCTTCTTGGTCAATATCAGTTCTGTAATTTAAAATCAATTTTGTAATGGTTTCTTAGGTTGAGATCAAATATGAATTGTAGATTTCTCAGAAGTGTTGCTATTTGAGATTTCTGATGTCTTAAGTATAATTTTAAGTCCTGATAACAGCATTTCTTCTAGTTTCATGGGCCTGAGAAACAAGTTTGCATCCCTTACTGGCATGCACTTGCAGTGAGTTTTTCAAAGAGCAAGTTATTACTACTGTTATTTCATTTATCCACATTTGAAACAAGCCCAGCTATTGCCAACTTCTATTGTATTAACACTCCTACAATGCAGTTCTCTGTTAAACAACTTGCTTCTAAAAGTCTTAGAGGATGAATGTGTGGATGCTTTTAGTGTGCAAAAGCTGCATCTCAGGGTGCTCTCAGCAGAGTCAGAGCTGTAGCAGGAGTCCTGTTTCACTTATTTCACTTTCCCCTTTCGCTTCAAGTGTCCTGTGATGCTTATCTTGTTGTCATATTCTTCTACAGTTCTGGCAGTGGTACTTTGACTCTAGATTATTCCCTGCATCCTCAGCTCCTCAAGAATGATGATTCTTGCCTCTGTTTCCTCTAAGGGTGATGATTTACTGATGAACTCGTTCGTGAGCGGTGTGTCTTCAAAAGATGTAAACATTAAAACTCAATACTTGTACAGCACTTGGCATTCAAGCAAGGTTTCATGATGTCTTTCCAATGCCAGAGTTTTTGTTTAAGATGTTGCGGAGACTGAGACTGTCCAGTGGAGAAGGCCAGCTGGAGCCTCTCTTCACAGCTTAAAGTTTGCAGTAAATGTTTTAGTGGCTTGAAGAATGGTGCAGGTGCCTAGTCCAGTTACACCCAGAGGGGCATGTTCAGGAAAGTGTGGAAGCTTATGCTGAAGACCTGTGAAACCAGTTTTTGAGCATGTTCAAAAAGAGGGTCCATAGGAGCTCTTGATAGTTCAAATTCTTAAGGGTTCTGTGATCTGGTTGGAGAAAGCCAGGCTAGGATGGTATTGTACAAGCCTACTAATGAGCCATGTTGTAAAGATCACTATGTTCATCTGTTAAATAAACCCAAACTTTCATGTGGTTTTGTGGTATGTGATTTTTGTTGTAACAGCATTGCTACATTTGAGTCTGATCATAAGCATTTCAACAATTATGTATTTATAGGCAGCATTAGGACTGAAAAACAAGTTATTTGATAACTCTTCTGAGTGTCTGTTTAGTTTCCACATATTAGACATGAATAAACAACGAGCAACTTTAAGGCCAAGACCCATCGGGTTTTGCAGCCCTCAGCTGACAGTTCTACCATCTGCCCAATCTCTATTGGCAGAAGTGAGAGCTCTTGTATGAAAAATGCTTGGACCAAATCAAAATTGCAGATATTTGACATCTGCCAATCTTCATAAGCAGAATGAGTATGACAACGTTGTCTTATTTTTCAGTTGTAAAACAGAAATACAGAACATCTACCACCCTGTAGCTGACTCCGTACTGCTCCTAAAATAACCGAACCAGTTACCCGAAAAGCACTGGGGTTCAGCTGTCAGTCAGAACATGCAAATGTCAGAAGCCAGTATACAGCAAAATGCATCCTGGCAAAAAATAAAAGCAGGATGAGTGGGCAACACTGACAAGTGATGTGAATTTGTATTGGTTTTACTAATCCATTCAGGAGAAAAATGTAATTGAATTATCTTGGTATGGTACGTCTTTTTTTGGTCTTGAAAAAGAAGATTGAAGCATGATTTCAAAACTTTCTGTTTAGAAACTTCCTGTGAAGTTATCCTTTAGAAAGTGGGAGGAAAGGGAGGTTAAAATTAAATGAAACCATTTCAGTGCAAGCAAATAATTTTTTTCAATATGAAATGAAATCGTTTCATCACGCCCTTCTGTGGTATTGGGCGTTAAGTCTTTTTTAATGATTAGCAAATACCACTAATTACTCTTTTTGTGTTCTATTTGAAATACTTTATTACAACTTTTGTTTATTACAAAGAGTAAACAACCACTGTAGATAGTTCATTTAGCAGGTTTGTGAAATGTGAGATGTTCACAGCACTTGAAAAATACAAGAGTTAAACTTTGAAATTAGGGGGCTCAAACCAAAAAATGGTGCTGCTTTTCCATTAGCAACTCTTACTGCAATGGTATCCTAAGATTATAGAAAAGTTTGGGTTTAAGTGCTCACTTGCATTTGAAAGAAAACAAAAAAATCTTTGCACATATTTGCTTGTTGTCATGATGATTTCTGGCACTTTTATATTTTTTTTTCCCCCTGGCCTTGCAACCTCTGGTTGCAAATGTGAAGAAATAACAGGTTATTTACTTACTGTCTCTACCTGCTGCTTGTCAGGACATTGTATTGACTGCGGTAAAAACTGGCTCATTGTAACACCAGACTGAGAGCCCTCCTGTGGGCAACCTCCGTTCCCAATGTACTGTAATGCCAGTCAGAGAGGGCTACCCTGGGGACAAAGCTGGGTTTGTTCTCTTGGTCTGTTCCAGGCATCTGCCAAGAAAAGTATCAACTCTGCTTCCTGTTCTGGTCGAGGGTTGAGTCATGCTGAAGAACATAATCATCAGCTACTCTGTGCTACTATGGCATGGTTTTCAACCAGCACTAAGAGCTCAGTCTGTGTGGTGTCACAGCATGAACAATTCCTAGTATGGAAATTGGCTGTAGCAACAAAACTTCAAGATTATTTCCTCTTAGGTCTGTGTTTGTGGAGCTGTTAAGAACTTCAGTTACTGTTAACCAGTATTTTGGGAATTGCTGCTTATCTGAAAAGAAGTAAATCTTCATGGTGGTTCCTTGGGAAAGATTTCTTCACTGATCTCATCTTCAAGTTTGGCTCCATCCTTTAAAGTCCCTGTTAGTCAAGCTGTCCCAGCCTGTGAGGGTCTGACTCTGTCCCATTAATGCTGTCATTTGCAGTCTACAGCAAGATGAAGAAACAAATGAGAAAAGTTCCTTGGGCTTCTAAACATGTAAAAGGCTATCTAGAGTAGTCCTATAGAACTGGGAGGTTCAGAGGACAGTGGAAGACAGAGGCATTCCTGATACCTTATCCATGCTCTGTCACAGGTGGATGGTAAGTGAAGGTCTCTTGGACTATTTCAAAATTCATTTCATTTTCAAAACAAAGCACAACTTTAGGCTTAAATGTGACCAAATCCATTTGGGTCTACTGGAGTATTGTTTCAGTACTTTAAGTGCCTTCTGTGTGCAGAACGTTGGTTAGAAATTTAAAACTGAGTTTTAAATTAGCACTTGGTAAGGTGTTAACCTGTGCACCTTCTAAGCAGTAACTTTGAACCTCCTAATAATGGAGGATTAGAGCCTAGATGTAATTTGTCTCTTCTCTGTATGTTTGGGCTTAAGCCAACTCAACTTTGTAAGCTTCACAAAGTGGCTTCACATATATATCTTGCATATATAATATTTGCATATATACAAGCCCCCTGCCTCAAATAACTTTTTGGCAAAATCCACCTTGCTGCAGTGTTGTAATTCATCACTGGTGTGGGAGATAAGTGTCTATAATTGTATCTTCAATGAGGCAAGTGGGACAGACTGTGAAAATCAACTTTTCAGGTGCTATGAAATCAGATCATGCATGTGGCCAAATGGTGTATCTGCTTCCCCTGTAGCAGAAGGATTGTATTAAGTTGAGTGAGTGATAGCCCTTCTCCTTAAGAGCTCCCTGACAGAGCCAGAGCTACCCCTAAAATCAGCAAAACCATGTTTCTGTGTGCCTATGTCCTCCTGGTACACTCGTGTGCTCAGGCATCTCCTAACGTACTTCAGACAGAGTCCATGGGGAAGAGGTCAGCACCTGGCTTTTGACTCCCTGGTTGCTCTGTATCCCCTCAGAAGGCAGCTGTGCCACTGCAGCCTGGATAGAAATATTATAGCCCATGGTGAAATTGTGACCATCTGCTCCTTGCTGCAAGTCCAGAGAGTAAGAATGCCCAATTCTCTTCCTTGAGAGGCTGGTTATTTGTTATCACCATGGAGTCTTAACTGTTGCCAGGGCCTGTTACCACAATAAATAACTCCACAGAAAGCTTTCTTCTTATGTCCTGGCATACAGACATCATTGTCCTTGTCTAGACACTCCTCTCAGAAGATGAGAGGGAGTATGTTTCTTCTGTGGAGCTGGGATGCTGGTCTGGGAGTACCAAGTCTGTACAGGGCATTCAGAGTGTTAGTGAACCTCCTGTGGGAACTCAAGCTGTTGGATGAACAAGATACTGTCATGTAAAATACACACATTTCAGTGTCTGGTTGAATTTGTTAAGTATACTTCAACACCATTAGCCATGGAAAAAGATCAGTTCTAAATCTGGAATTCCAGGCAGTAAGGCAAGCTTCTAAATGGGAGAAAATGTCATCAGGAGACAGGGACAGGCTGTGACTAGGGAATACATTCTAAGCATCCTTTGAGATTATTGTACAATTTCTTGATTACTGTTTGAGTCTGTTCACATCCTTAGAAGTAGATGTCTGTAAGAGATTTAAAAAAAGAAAAAAAGCAGCCACAGTTTATGCTTTCAAGAGGTTGTTATAAAAGACAGCAAAGAAATGTTAAGTCAGTGCTGTCAGTTGAAGATCATATCTTGGGTCACTTGTGCTGACATCATCAGCTAGTTATAGTTAGAAGAAAGAGAATTTTTTTCCCCCAAATATTTACATGAAACAGACTCTTTGTATGAACTAAGGATTCAAAACCTTTTGAAGGGGAGCAAAAGCTCAAGTAATTGTTAATAACAATGAGGAATTTTTAAAATTATTTTTTTAACTTCCTGAGACCCTAGTAACAAATTAATATCATTTATGACCTTACTCTGACTTGTAGTGGCATCATTTCTTTAAAACTTGTCATATTTTCTCTGTATGTATGAGAAACGGAGATGTTTACATGACTAATGTCTCTTTTAAATAGTAAGGCCAGTGGACTTTCAGAATCAAATGAACCCCACTGCTGAGACAGTGTGACTCCAGCCTAAGCGACCCCTCTGGCCGGCTGGCTGCAGGCAGCGTTCCTCTTGTCTCCAGTCCAAGCTCTCAGCTGGTCTGGCTGGAAAGCTGAATAAACTCATTTGCATGGCAGGGAGCCTGAAGTGATCTTCCCTGCCCCCATGCGCCCTGCCTGACTGTGCAAAGCACTGCCTTAAGGCTCCTGTAGGACTTCCAGGTTATCTCCAGCGAGTGCCTCTGCCGAGCTCGGAGCACGTGTGTGGCTGTACCTACCTGTGCCGGCATCCTGGCGCTGCAAGGCACTCCCAAATGTGCACCTGCTGTCTCTTGAGAAACAGCTGTCTTCCAAGACATCTTGTTCTTTTTTCATCCCTGATCAACAGGGACCTGACTCTTGTGTTCAGTCTGAATTCACACAGAATGCAAGTCAAGTAACCTTTTGGTGTGTGGGTATTTTGTTGTTGCTGCTGTTCTGTTTTCTCTCTTTAGCAGATGTTTGCAGGTTGCATGTGGTAATGCTGAAATGTGATTGATGCTTGATGTAGGGCAGAACAGGGTGTACGGGTTGAGCTTCTTGTTTGCATTTCTGATTAAACGTTTACGGTGATGGTGCAGTTCTAAAACCTGGTTTTAAGTAAATAATAGGTGAAATTTTAATCCTATTCAAAGAGGTAACTTTTATTTGTTCCTTCAAACACAGATAAGATGATAAAATGGAAATAACGACACTTATCAAAGTAAGAAAATTGATTAAATGCAAAATCATAGGCTGTGGCATAATCAAAAACTAGGTAAGTTTTATGATTTATGCTTTACAAATTGATTATTGGCACATAAAAGACAAGACAAGTGATAGTTTGAAGAAGTAAGTGTACATGGGATGTAAGAAGTGGCATGAAATTAGCCCTCATTAATATTTATGGCAAAGAACTTTCTCCGATCTCAACAGGATTTGTGCACTTAGAGCCTGAACTTTTAATATCTGACGCACATGATTCAACTGACATGGTGAACAGTATGTTTTTGAACAATGGGAGCTAGAGGCTTTCAAGAGCAGACTGCTCTCATGCTGATGCTGACTGACGATAGAAAATCCTTTCTCTCATTTTAGCAGCTTTTCATTAATATGTAACATTAAAAATAAGCAAGTTTCAGTACAGTCAAGGCACCAGGATGTGTGGTATGTGAAAAAATAGCAGATTTTCATAAATACAAAGTAAGATATTTCCCTTTAAGAAAACCCATGAAATGGAGCCTATGTGAAGCACAACATGGAAACTGGAGAGAAAGAGGAGCTGTGAGAAGGCCAGTAATGGTGGGGAGGGGGAAAAAAGTGCAGGTCTCTCCATGCTTTGTCTTGTGAAAATGAAAACACAAGCCAGTCACAGGGATGTGTATGCTGGGGAATAATCACTACAAAATCAGAAAGCTGTTTCTATAATTGCTAGTGGTATGTGGAGGAAATTGAAATGTATGAGTATTTTAAAATGAGTAGAGTTGTTTTCAAAACTTCCAAATCTGAAGCTGTTTGATGGCTTGCAGGATGCTTGGGAAAACTAAATGGGAGGCAGGACATCTTGGTATCTGTGATCTTATCAGCTGTCTCTGATTTATGCACCTAAATTAGTGAGCTGCTGCACAGAGGGGAGAAAAGTACTATCCATGGAATGGCATTTCTGATACACAGCAAGGCTTTGCCACTCCTGCTAAGCGAACAATTTCCCATTTAGTATCACCATCCTGACATGTATGCAGATAAAAAACATTCTCCTAAGGTTTGGAAGCTGACTGCAGTTATTAACAAAGCAAAGGTTGGCTGATTTGAAAAGGAGAGGCAAATTTTTGAGATTTTTACTCTGGTAACAGTCCTGCTGACTTTGAACAATAGAAAGTGGTGGTGGATTTTTCAGGGACTCTGAGTAGCCATATTTCTCTTTGAAAACAGGACTGAATAGTCAGGTGGGCAAAGAGGACGTGCCCTGACAACTAGTGAGCACAAGCAGTCATGTAGAGGGGAGTTTGAAGCAAAAAGGACTGCAAGACTGCAGCCCATATTGTGCCTGAAGAGGGAAAAGGGTGCCCATTTTCCCTGTGCTCTGGTGACTCCCCTTGGGATGCTATCACAGCCCCAAGGAGGAAGCTGTCTGCTGCAGACATGGGTGATGGAGTAGAGGGGAAAAATTCCACCCCAGGAGAGGGGGTCTGCAGTTGGGATTGAGTCTGGAGGCTGTTGGGGGCAGCAGGCAAAAAATGAGCTGGCTTGTGGAATGAGTGGAAGGAAGAGCTAGAGAGAGAGATGAGGAAGTAGGCTTGGATTCATAGGTTGGCTGGAAACCACAAAGGTGTTGGACATGGACCAAAACTTAGAATTTTTGCAACTCAAGTCAAAGCCTCTACAGACTGTACAAGAACTGCTGCACTTCAGTGACTGGCTGCTTAGCTAAATCCAAACAGGCCTTCACACACAGGCACTATATGATGTTTCTTTCCTCGTGGTTTTCTTCTATTCTTAATTTCAAATCTTACCTGGGTGGTGGTAGATTGATTTGTGAGTGCTTCCATCTCTGTCTCATTCATGTCATGTCAGGCTCTAGGTACTCCCAGATGGACTAAACAGCTTGCAGAACTGACCTTTAACGCAGAGTGTGAATTTTGACAGATAGCTTAATATTTGTAAGACTGGAGTGATGGCTGAAATGGTGGCTGTAGTCAGTGGAGACCTGACTTGGTTGTGCTTTGCTAAACCAGCTCCATGGCTGGCTCTCTTGTGTGTGTGTTGTATTTCAGTGCTGTATGTGATCCAAATGCTGTACGTAATCTCTCCATGGTGACTGCACAGTATTTGTTTCTATTTAAGGAGAGAAAGAGGTCTGGGTTTTCTGCCAGAATTCCCACTCAGGTAATTACACTTCTGCCTGCAGAATTTCCTCGTAGCTTCAATTGTAGTAGTTGTTCTTTGCTCCTGCTACTAAAAAGTGTGAACACAGACCTGCTGCTGTGTTTTGGGAACACAGCAGTGGCTGCTTTACTGAGGCAAGTGAAGTGACCCTGCTATGCATCCTTTATGCTAGACTTGCTCCTAGTAAAGACTGCTGCATCCAGTCATGCCACTCTGCAGCTCTCATCTTTCTGAGCCTGACTTTGGCATAACAAGTTGGTCTTGATAGTGAGACAGCCAGCTGGAAGCCAATGAAAAGATGATTAAGAGCCAAGAGAAAGCCATATGGAGAGAGAGAGGGATTTCTCTTTACAGAGTTATAAGTAAAAGTGTTTATGTCTTTGGATCCCTCTAGCTGTTTTTTTTTCCCCCTTATTTGCATCAGTTTTATGGGTGGGAAGTGGTTGCAGTTGATTAGCAAATGCTACCAAATCTCTTTAGCTAGAACAAATGTTGTAAACAGTAGATATTTCGGGCAGCTCTGTCAATACTAAAAATCAACACGCCAACATTGCAATGGTAATAGCACATATGTCATCATTATTATGCTAATGTTAACTACAATACTATATATGATATCAACATTATATAAAAGGTATTGTTTTGCAAAATAAGAGATATTGAATGAAGGGCCTCTTACCTCAAACTGACATGATGTAGAGATTTATTTTTTTTCTGAACTTATGACAGCAGGGCTAATAAAGTCCAGCTCAGTCTGGAAAACTCCTGCAAATGCTTAATTATCTTTGAAGTCAAAGTAAACACAGACTGTGTTCACTCAGAGCCTTATACAGAGATTTAAAACAGAGGATGTCCAACATTAATAACTTAAGACTCATCAAACATAGTGTAGATAGTAAACAGAACCAAGACAATTGAACCAAATTATTGATTCATGGAATTCATTCTTTCTCTTCACAGAATGTTCACATGCAGATTGTGTTCTCTTGAATGCAGTTCTTATTCAGATTTACTAAATGAATGTTATGGTGAGTGTGTGGGTTTAAAGAAAAAAATTCTGTTAACTAATTCTGTATAGATCATATCCTCAAGATTCAAGCTGTTTCACATATGTTATTGTTTCAGTTTCCCTGACTGACTGAATGCTATTCAAGTGAATAGCAATGAAACCCTGCTTGAATTGCTACTAGGAGTTGGGGTGCTTAAAGTGCTCTCTTTGGAGTTGCAAGTTTCTCACGAACATGGAATAGTTTAAGAAAAGGCTGACAAATGGGAAATGGGAATTTCTGTTAAAACTTGCTGTTTTCCTTCCTGCCCAGAAAAAAAAAAAAAAAAAAAAAAGTTAATTCTGCTTATTAATTACTAGTAGAGGCAGGAACTGTGTTACTTAGTTGAGAGCAGGGGATGTAATGTTACTGTAATGTTCAAGGCTACTTTTGCCCAGTGCTCTCTTGAACAAGGATTCAGACTGGCTTCTCATTATTTTAGTTGTAATATGGTGAAGTACTTATTGTGTGTGTGTGTAGGTGGGAGGCATGGGTATCTGACTGTAAGTTTTGAAGGACTGATCTTCATGGTGTTCAGAACCTCTGTGTTGTGTCCCACCTTTGCATCCAATTCTCTGCAGAACACAGCTTACCTGAGAGTTACAAGAGCTTTTTCTTTCCCATCCAACTAGAAAAAAAAAATCATAAAGCTGAAGGGTGGTGCTTATCTGAAGTACATCTGCATCTCTTTGTATTCTTTTCCCCCCTCCCAAGCAAAAGCAAAAAAATCCTGCTCCTCTCTCAAGTTGATCTCGATGAAAGCTCCTCATGGCTATCTTAGATCCTTTTGCTTTCAGTCTGAATACACCAGGCCTTTTCCATCTTGCTGAAATTGCCTATGAATCTTTTGAATATACCTACTGGTCTCAATGAGGTCCTATTTGAATTGGTGGATGTCACTGTTTTCTGCGAAAACTTGTGTTTCTGCCACTGAAGAGTCATTGCAGACTTCAAACCATGCAGGTATGAAATAACTTGTAGTGGCATCTGTTCTCCAAAAATATTCAATGCACATTAATTGGGTGGGTTGGGAATAGTTCAGAAGTGTTGCATCAGTTTGGGCTGAGTTGGCCTTTTCCCCAGGCCTTTTCGGATCCATACCATTTTACCTGGAACACTTGATGCCAGGTTTGACATCAGATTTTAAGCCAATGAGTAAGTTCTCAAAGGTGCAGTAGAAATTGCCAAGCTTTTCCTCTTAAGCTGTTGAACTAAGCTGAAAAACACTTTCCTAAGGGAATACAGGAATGTGAAAGTGAAAACCCCTACACAGGAGCAAACCAAAGCCCTATCAGAATAGGGAATGCTCTTAGAATCTTAAGGATCATTTAGTCCAAATACCCCTGCCATAGACAGGGACACCTCCCACCAGACCAGGTTGCCCAAGGCCTTATCCAACCTGGCCTCTAACACTGTCAGGGTTGGGGCATCCACAGTTTCTCTGGGCAACTTGTGCCAGGGTCTTGCCATCCTTACAGTAAAGAATTTCTTCCTAATCTCTAATCTAAATTCCCCCTCTTTCAATTTGTACCCATTAGTCCTTGTCCTATCACTACAGTTCCTAATAAAAAGTCCCTCTTTGGTTTCCCTGTAGATCCACTTTAAATACTGGAAGGTTTCTATGAGGTATCCACACAACCTTCTCTTCCCCAGCCTGAACAGCCCCAACATTTTCAGCCTTCATAGGGCAGTCCTCTTATCAACTGTGTGGACTGGCTCCAACAGTTCCATTTCCCTCTTATTTTGGGGACCCCAGAGCTGGATGCAGCACTCTTGGTGGGGTCCTCACCAGAGCAGAGCAGAGAGGCAATATCCCCTCCCTCACCCTGCTGGCCATGCTGCTTTGGATGCAGCCCAGGATTCCATTGGGTTTCTGGGCTGTGAGCACACACTGTGCTCATGTGAGTTTTTCATCCACCATTACCCCCTCCAAGTCTTTCTCTGCAGGGTTGCTCTCAATCACTTTTCTGCCCAACCTGCAGATGTGCCCATACGTGTGGTTGGAAGGATACGTAACACGAGGATCTCTTGGCAATATTTCTCCAATCCTGGGTACAAGCTACATGAGATGCTGTGCTAATGGAGAAGGAAGTGTGGATGTACAGATAGCTTCACCTTGAGATTCTGCTCATCACTAGGATAAGACTGTGGTTAGGGGCAAGTTATTTTGAAGAGAGTGAAGTTGGCCTGTAATCCCAAGCACTTGTAGTTGCTGGAACAGACCAGGAATGTTCTAGGCATCAGCCTTTCTCTGTTGTGAAGTGATGCTAGAGCTCCTTTTGTGGGACAGGACAGCTCTGCTCCTGGAAAAGTGCTGTGCCAAGAGAGCACCATCTGGCTCTGAAGTGACCCAGGCTGGTGGACAGCCCTGAAGCCTGGGTGAGCTGGTGTCCTTGCTTGTCCTGACTGCAGTTTGGGCTTTATGGAAGGGCTCAGGGGAAATGCCATTGTTTGGAATCTACATGTCTGGCATGCAGTCAAGTCAATCTTCCTTTGTAACTTTCCTACACTAGAGGTGAAGGAGATTTATGAAGTTAATTAGACTCCAGATTTGAACTTTCCTCACGGGTGTTGGAAACTGGCATTCTCCTTTCAGCTTATATGCGTACAGAGCTGCTTGCTACACATTGGACTTGGGATGCTTCTGGAATGAGAAATGGAGTATATGACATGTCTGTCTGCTTTCCAGGGACTGCCTTGTCAGAGTCTGTGATTCAGCTCTTTGCCTTATGGATTAACTGGGAGTATTCATGTACTTTTAAAATTTCTTTTAAAACATTTTGCTGAGATGGAGTCTGTGCAGTTAATTAGAGCTCTGCCACTGTTCACAGAATGCTGGCTGTGCTGAGCAAAGCTCTTCAAACACCTTTTTCCTGAATTTGAACATGCAAAGCACTGGGCTCTCACGCTTTCTTGGCAGGCAGAAGTGGTGAGGTAAGGAGCTACTTGTTCCTGGTGGCATTTCTGTGCTGCAGGGAGACTGGCTGTGCAGTGAGGTGGAGCCAGCACTCCTCATCTCCTGGGCCTGGTAGAAGCATGGGGCAGAGACTGGCTTACTGCTTTGCCAAATGCCATCTGTCCTTACTGCGAGCTACACATCAGAGATGTCCTTTTGGCACAGTGGTCAAATACCATTTTAGCAGATGTTTAATGCAAAATTGTCAGAGCTTCTAAGAAAGCTGTGCCACAGCTTTGCTCCTCTGCTCTAGAGCAAATTCCTTCAGACTCCCAGGCTCTTTTATCTGTAACTGGTTCATAGTCCTGTATCCATATTTGAACCCTTTGCGATCACTTCTTTCATCCCGTGATTCAGTACATCCTTTCCCTTTGCCCAGGGAGCATCCCTGCATCCTTTCCCTTTGCCCAGGGATCATCCCTCCAGCTTCTGCCCTCTTCTGAGTGAGCAGCTTTTGTGCTTTGCCTATCCTTGCCCAGAGCCAGTTCTGTTCAGGAATAGATTGATTCCATTTTTCCATCTAAATGTGGAATGGTCCAGATTTGTATGTGAGAGCTGAGATCAAAAACTTGTTGTTTGCTTCTACTTAAACAAAATATGTTTTTTAAAAGAATAATCTGAAGATGTTCCAAAATTTCTCCTGAAACATTTTTCACTTTCTTCTGTTTCAAAAAAGATTAGCAGAAACATGGAACTGCTTTGGCAGTTGTGGAAATAAAATTAAAAAAACATGAGTTAAAATGCAACTGCTCAAGCCTGGGGGGCGGAGGCCGAAGAGTGTTTACTAGAAACATACTTGCTGTGTGGCTGGGACAGCTTTCTGTTTGGGGAAATATTGCAAAACTATTCACTTTACATATGGACAAGTGGTGATATATCAATGTGCTGCATATCGTGCATGTACCCCAAGTACAGAAATGTCTTGTTCTCAGGAAGCTTCCATCTCTGGAGTGAAAGGCAGCAGCTATTTTTAGTACTGTGCTGCAGCATTGCACAGGAGAGCAGAGGATGATGGCTGTTTCCCCAGCTCACTTCATGGATGACTTTGCTAATTTACTAAGTTAGGACTGATGACAAACTAGTACCACCAGAGGAGCACAGATGTAGCTTCAATGTTTTATTGAAAGAAGTCAGCAAGGTTGTGCTGGGGAGCAGTCTAAAACCAAACAACAATTATTTAATTGGAGAAGAACTCACAAAGCTATACCCTCTAACAGTAAGTGCTTGAAATTCCAGCTTTAGAAACAAACATGCAGAGCCTGGGCTGTTTCTGTCAGGTGCCCAGAAGAGTGGGCACCGAGATGTAGTAGCTGGTAGTCAGGATGGAAAATGTTCCCTGTGTAAAGAGACAGCAAAAGGCTTGCATCTTTACTCCTGCTCAAACCCCGTTCCTGAAGATTTAACAGATTCTGACCAGGTACCGCCCTCTCTGTATGCACAAGATGTGTGCTGCAGTAAGCAGTAACAACAATCCCACGCTTTTCTGACATGTGTGATCAATTGGAGATTAAATCCTAACGGGAAACCTTTCAACAAAAGGTTGCAGTGGGCTTACAGAGTCTTGTCAGGTTGCTGGAGTTCCAAAGTCAGTATTTTGTTTGGGTGATGACACCAGGACCATCACATTTACTCTTCTGTTGACAGCTGCTCTGCTGATTTCCCTCTGCAAATGGCTTTGGGTTTTGCAAGTGTAACAAGTGAAGAGCCATGTGAGTGCAACAGAACAGTTTGTTTCCGCAGTAAATGGAAAAATCAAAATGCAAACACACAGTAGAAATCTTGCCTCCTGTATTTCAATTGCTCATTTTTTAAGAAAAATGGTATGGCTGATGTTTGCTGGAATTCTTATGCCTTTTCCTAGTGTGCATTTGTGTATTTCTTCTCTCCAGACTAGCTTCATTATTGTAAAAAAGAAGTTAGTGTGCCCAAGAAAATGCTGTTGTTGAGGGTGATAACATGTGGAATTTGGTGAGTTAGTTACTAAAGAACATTATTTCAGCAGTTATCAGAGAACTGGAGATGTAAAATGTAAAACTGTTTAAACTTGGCAAGAGCATCCAAGATCTGCATTTTCCTGATGAGAAGTGCTAGAGTTATTGTAAAAGCAAAGCATAATTGCAGCTTACTCTGTTTACCTGTTGGGTTTTTTTCCAAAACTGAAATATACACAGAAAAAACATTTGAAAAATAAGGATTTCAATGTAGTTTGAAGACGTGTGAAGAACCAGCCTTTATGAATTTTATAAAAGCCTTGCTGGGAATGTTTTATCAGTTTGTGCTGGTGCATTTATAACAATGCATAGTGGGAGTAGAAATCATATTTTGTTGTGCATTTGTGATCAAGGATTTTCAGTTGTATTCACTTTATAAAGATAAAAAATATCAATAAAGTCAGTCATGTTTTGAGCTATGAATCTTGCAGAGCAATGTTGCTAATGGATTTCAGACCATTTGGGACTCTGATTTGGTTTGTATTACCTGTCACCATAGATCTTCAGTGCTGTACACAGTTTAACATATGACCAATATAATGGTACTAGTAATGTTTCTCTTCAGAGTAAATTAAGTAAATGTTCAGCCTTTAAATATCCATAATAACTTCTCCTGTTGTTTACAAGGGACTCCCATTGTGGCCATTAAAGGAGAACATATGGCTTATTGATACAATGTCAGCTTCTCAAGGTGTTTCACACTCGGCCTGTTCTAGAACTGACTGTTAGCTGATATGCACTCAGGAAAAGATATCTTTAGATGCCAAAATCAGTTCCCAGGTGAGAGCCTCACAGCCAGAAAAAAAAGTAAAAAGTGCCCTCTGGCCTTCCACCATAAATCACCTCCCCTATCCTCATGCTTTTCTTCTAAGATATAGTGACTTATATTTAGCTTCTTCTGAAAAGAATTACAAGCTTTTAGTGCAGTTTGTTGTTTTATGCAAACCTTTACAACAGAGTTTGTCCTTAGTTAGAGGGTGTCCATGCTGGGTGGTGAAAGACTAAGCACTCTGTCCTGTCCTTCATAAACTTTATGACAGCCTTTAAAATAGTAGTGCTAGAATAAATTTCAAAGTGTGGCCTTAGTAGTTTTCTCTAAGAACTCTGACAGGTAGGAACTGGCAGGGTTTGCTGTAATCTTTTATAGCCTTATATTCTTGCATACAGCCTTATATTCTTGTATACAGCCTTATATTCTTGTCATAAGCTGCCTGTGAAGACTACATAAAACAGCAGTATTTTTCCACTCCTGTTACAGGAGCAGTAACCTCTGGCTGAAAGCAAGGTGGAGAAGGAAGAGGATGCAATTTGGATTTACCATGGCTAAATTCAGCAGTGCTTGTTTAAGGAATTTTTAAGTTTTTTGTTGGGTCATTCTGGATGTGTATCAATTTTTTTGACTGTTTCTGTAGTAGTTGCTGTCTCCAAACACTCAGCATAATACAGCTTTGCTTACCTAAAGCAGAGTCTTGCTTCTGAAGTCTGTGAAGCTGCTGCAGTCTAAGCCTGGCCTGAATCTGGAATCCATACTGGCATACTTAATGGAAAATATCTCAGGGCTTAAATAACTAAGCTGTAAAGATCTTTCTTCTTGTTACTCACCCTAATTAAAAAAAAAAAAAAAAAAAAAAGAGCAAGACATTGGTACAGTTATGCTGTATTTCATTTACATGGACATTCTGGTGTCCAAGCTGCTGTTTCATGTGAACTCCAGCTCAGCCAGAGAACTGAAATGAAGTCTGTGTGTGTCAGCCACCAGTTTGTCATGGCAAAGCCTTGGCAGAAGGACTGTGTTCTGTACCAGGGGTCCCCAGCCCAATTGGGGGGGTCATCTTGCTCAGCCTTTTGGACTAAATGATCATCCAAATCAGCCTTAAGACAGGCTTCGGACGTTTTACTGAAGGAAAGGGGTTGGTTTTGATGTTGTTGGTTTGGTTGGTTTTTGGTGGTATGGTGTTTTGTTTGGCTGGTTTTGTTAATGAGGAAATCAAACCAGGCCGGCCTTGTGAATCTCTGTCCTGCCTCAGTCAGGTCAACACAGGAGAGTTGGAATGGCACTAAGGTTCTGGCAAGTAGTCTGCACCAAGGAGAAGAAAAGTGTTTTCCAGAAGCTTTGGCTCTCCCATGACCCAGTCAAACTCTACTTTTCTTGCAGAGTACCTGCAGTATAGCTTTGAGGGCTGGTTCCTGTAAAACTGTCAGACTCAGCTGATCTTAGCATTATGCAAACTTTTGTCTGCATTCCTGTTCCCTGACCCAAGTCTGCCCTGCAATGACTCTATCTAGGGCTAGGAGAAGAGTTTGACTTGTCCTGTCTTTAGTACATTCATTCTTGGAATAGTCCTGTAGCTATTCCAGGATACTGCTGAATCTCTAGTACAGAGCTAGGCAACTGATCACCAAAGAAACCTGTGAGAGAGGTAAGCCTCAAGCCAAAGACAATCCCCTAAGTGTGGGGATGACCCTCCTCTCTTTGCCAGGCCTCGCTGTTCTTGCCAAACCTGCCAGTGGCAAGCTGTGAGTTAAAAATGCTTGCTTCTGGAAAGCCCCACTCTCAGCCCTGCTGAGCAGCAGTTCAAAGATTGTTTTCATGCTTAGCGTGTTTCGCTCCTGCCTCTTCAGAGATCATGTTAATATTATCACCTCTCATCAAACATTAATCTGTACATCATTTGCCAATTGAAGCATGAGTAGGTTGCACAGATTTATTCAGCAAGCAGCAATTGCTGCCTAGACTCTGTGGTCTAGCTGTTAACAGCAGGCTGTTTGGGTTGTGTTTTTGTTAAGTAGAGAGCCTATTTATAGGCAGCAGAACACATGCACATCCTTGTCTGTGCTGCTGCAGATCCTGAGTAATCTCTGGTACAAAAGCCTAGCCTACCAGCTACCATTACTAAAATCAGCATGGGAGAGTTGGAGGTGTTGGTTTTTGTTGGGTTTTTTCCTTTTTCTATTACTATCTTGAAGCTTTGGAACAGACTGATAGCACAGGGACAGGCTGCTTGCCTGAAAACTGGGGGCAAATGTTTCCCAGGATACAGAGGAAGCAATCTATAGTGATGGTGTCTGACACAAAATGTCATTAAAAATACTCTTGTGGCAAAGGATCTGATTTTAACCAAGGTATTTAATGTGTGTGTGTGTGCATCACACCCCATTCTTTACCCAGAGGAAGGCAAAGTTAACTTTTGTTTGCTTCCCGAAAATTAGATGGCAGGCGAGGTATCTGTGGTGACAGGAGCCTGGGAGCTGTGTCATTCCTTCCCAAGGGCTGGGGAAGAAGAGGGTGTTGGCTAACACCCAGCAGAGGAAAACCTATCTGTGTCTGCACACTTGACACCATCAGTGACATGGGGAGTATGGCCTGGTGCCCCTGAGCACCCAGGAATTTGTGTGTGGCACTCTGCTTGCTATTCAGAGGTGCTGCTTGCATGAGTCACTCTTTGTGCTGAAAATGAAACACTGCGATTCTAGCAGAGCACACAATGAACTGCTAATTACAAAACTGAAAACAAAGTTAAAAAGAAAAATGAGCACAGCATAATTTCACACCATGCTAAACAGTTTTATTTTTCTTGGTTGCTTTAGTTTCCCTACTATGAGGTGTTATGGCAGAGAGTGGGAAACTGGGTTTCTCTCTGCCACAGACTTGCTTCTTCCAGAGTTCACACACCTCTGGGCTGCTTTTCTCTTCATTTCTTCAAGAAGGATTTCCCATGATCTTGCACATCGTTCTACTACTTTCATCTTTCTACAGTGCTCTCTTCCCAACTCATACTTCCTTGCTTCATGTGTAGGAAGTCATATTTTAATTTCATCATAGCATTTATTCTATCTGGATGGGGAAAAAAAAATCTATCAGCTGCTGTTCTGTATTGTGAAGAACACAGAACAACCTGGTTTGTCTGTCCCTTCCTTGTCTCCCAGTGCCTTGTCATGAGAGTTTGGAAATAGTTTCAATAGGTGCCTGTGAAGCAGGAGGATGAAGAATTCTGTAGGGCACTGGAATGAGCACAGGCACAGACTGGACTGCAGTTAGAATGATGAGTGTGCACGGTCCTTGAGTGAACAGCCTCAGAGACACGTATGAACTTTTAAATTGTATCAGTCACCTACCTGTTTATACCTCTCCTCAGGGGAAGGTTCTTCAGTAAGTACTACACACATCTGTCTGCATTTCATATATTCAGGCACGCAAACATAAATACTGAGGCACTAATTGAAATATATATGAGTAGCATGCATGACATCCCAAGGATTTGTTTATAGGATTGCAGTACGGCATCCCCTGAGCATCACCTATGAGGAATACAGGAATGCACTGGCGGTGTGTTCTACCCTGACTGGCAATCCACTCCTAGCCAAGGATGCAAATGGATAGGCTCTTTTGCTTTCTGCAAGGCTCTGTGCCAGTATGATACAGATGATGGGGAAGAGCTGAACAGATACTTAACATCTCTGTGTATATCTTCCCCATTCTGTCACAAGAGTACCTCATATAAATAAATAAAAGGGATGCTGTTAAGTCATGCCAGTCAAAAAAAAGTCTGAAGACAGACTCTGGCTGCCTGCCCGGTTGTGCTAGGTTTTCTAGGCTATGAAGCATATACTTGTGTCTGAGAAAGTATTTAACTGGTGATCCATGGACTTCTGGAGACCTGGGATGATTTCTGAAGGAGATGCTAAATGCAAATAAGAGACTCTTGTAATGGGATTTCAATCTACTCCGCAGGAATCAGCACCTCTGTTGAAAAATGCTAAGGTTTCCAAGCTCTAAGAAGTTGACAGCTATTTTCTCATTTAGGGAAAACTTCAGGAATGCTGTAAAGCACTTGATGCCAAGACAGCTCTGCCTTTTCTCAATGTCACATTGACATTGGTGGGACTTTGGTCAGTAAATCTGCAGGATCCCACTGTCAGTTAGACTTGAGTTTGGTGTTTGGTGTTTGGCTTTTTTTCTCTCCATGTACAGCTAGTAACAGGTCACTATTTCTTCAGTTAGTGACTTCCTGTGGTTGGATTTGGAAATCAGTAGAACTTTTTGTATTGCTTTATTCTGCTGTCCTTGAATCTCTTTTAGGAAGTTGGTGTCTCTGAATCACCTCTAGAGTAATTGGAGGGCAGACGTTCTGTGAGGTTTGTGCTTGTTTAAACAGTAAATTAAATTGCAGGGAAGCCGTACTCACTCACGGATATGATAATTATGATGTTAAAATGGTACTGGTAGGCCCACACCTCCAGCCCCATGGGAGTCCTTAATGGAAAACAAGGAGCTGTAACATCACTGACCCTGTATAATGTGACCTTGGGGTGTGTGGGGGAAACACGAACCTGCTGAAACCTTCCCCCTCCCACACTCCAGCCTGGAGGGCGTCAATGAAGAAGGCAAATGGTGCTAATTTTTGCTGAGAAGAAAGCACAGGCAAGTGTGGGAATGTTTCTAGAGCAGAAGCAAGCACCTGACGGCTTTGGAATGTGTGTAACTTTTAAATGAAAATGTCTGAGAAACGAGCCCAAGCTGAATTTCAATTATCGTAAAATATAAATTAAAAATAGAGTTGACACTTCAGATTAAAATGTTCATTTTTGACTATGTAGTTTTGACTTTGCTACATCAGCTTCTCTTGTGTTTTGATATTGTCAAAATCACTTTACAGCAACAGGTCCCAATAGATTATAGTAACACCTTGCAATGTTTTAGTTTGTTAAATTAAGGATTTACAGCAGCAAGCTAGGGTTTGAAAATCACTCTTCCACGAGTCTGGGAGTGGGGAGGAGGAACGGGGCTGTTGGTTCCCAACGGGAAAGGATGGGCAGGGGAGTGGAGTCTTGTGGTGTGTCTTATTGTCGCGTTTGGTGCCAGCCTGTGACGGGGAGCAGCAGCAGAAGCTCGGGACAGCGCAAATCCCGCTGGGGCTACAGCCGCAGCCTAAAAAACAAATGAATTCCCCCTTTCTGGGTGGGAGTTGAAGCCATCCCAGGTTTGCCTTTATGCGTCCGTACGCAGCATCTTCCTCTTGCCTGCTCCTCTGCCCTCACAGCCCGTTCTGTTTCACTTCCCTTCTGACCACCCCTGTCGCCCTCGTCTGGGTTCGGACTCGGCAGAGAGCCGGCTCTAGGGCCGGCTGTGTTTTCCCCTTCCCCTCCGCTGCAGTTTTGGGAGAGCAGTATTCACGGGATCGTGTGCTCTTTGACCTCCTCCTCGCCAGGGCTAGCCCTGGGGCCGCGCCGGCTTTGTTCCGCTGCCGGCGGTCGGGGTTGATCTACGCCCGGAGTCGCTGCGGCTTCCCCGCCTCAGCCGCTCCGGCCCCACTCGCGCCCTGTCGCGGGGCGGGTCCCGCGCTTTGGCCGTTGGGCGCTGTCCGGTGCCACCGCGGCCACTGCGCGTGTGGCTACAGCGCGCGGCCGCTCTCCCGCACTCTCTGTCGCGCGGCCCATCGTGCGCTCTGTTGCGGGCTTGAGTCTCGCGCCAATGCGCGTGCCCTGTCGCGTGCCCACGTCTCGCGCCCGTGCCTCGCGCCCTATATCTCGAGCAGGTGCACGTGCCTTGTCGCGTGCCGGCATCTCGCGCAGGTGCGCGTGCCCAGGTCTCGTGCCTTGTCGCGAGCCCGCATCTCGCGCCCTGTCGCGCGCCCTGGCACGTGCCCGTGTCTCGCGCAGGTGCACGTGCTCTGGCACGTGCCCGTGTCTCGCGCAGGTGCGCGTGCCGTTTCGCGTGCTATGTCTCGCGCAGGTGCACGTGCCCTGTCCCGCGCCCTGGCACGTGCCCGTGTCTCGCGCAGGTGCACGTGCTCTGGCACGTGCCCGTGTCTCGCGCAGGTGCGCGTGCCGTTTCGCGTGCTATGTCTCGCGCAGGTGCACGTGCCCTGCCCCGCGCCCTGTCACGTGCCCGAGTCGCGCGTGCCCTGCCACGTGGTATTTCTCGCGCAAGTGCGCATGCCTTGTCGCGCGGGCGAAACTCGCGCCCTGTCGCGCGGGCGGATCTCGTGGTCGGTCTCGCGCCTTATCGCGTGCTACGTCTCGCTCAGGTGCGCGTGCCTTGTCGCATGCTCGGTCGCGTGCCGAAGCTCGTGCCTTGTCGCGCGCCGGGTCTCGCGGCCGGTCGCGTGCCCTTCCGCGCCGCGGGTCTCGCGCGCAATCCTGCCGGTTCCAGACGTGGCCGCCAGGGGGCGCGCAGCTCCCGCCGCCCACCCAGAGCTGCCCCGCGCGCCGCAGGCCGCGGCTCTGAGGGTCTCAGGGGGCTCCCGGCACAGCACCGGGCACTTCCAGTGCAACGTTCTGCGAGTAATTCTAGATAAAGGTTAATTTCT
>VZSE01009698.1:865840-958498 GCA_013398275.1 Promerops cafer
ACAGAGGAGAGCGCAGCGGAACGGGCGGGTTCCGGCCGGCGCGCGGGCTCCCCGTGCCGCCGCGGCCGGGCCGCGCGAGAGGCCGCATGGCGGGACGGGGGCAGTGAGGAGCCGGGCCGTCATTGCCGGCTTGACGTGCGCGAGATGCGAGGCGCGGCTGAAAGGCAAGCATGGAGTGAGTGCCCTTCAGGAGGTCAACCTTGTACGTCACCAGCCTTTAGGCAAGATCTGCACTTAAACTCTCTTGACAGATGAGCTTCTAACTTAAGCCCCTCCAACGAGGATGATACCACCATCCCCTGGGTTGTACTGTGTAATTGTACTTAGAGCTGTAAAGGCTCTCCTTGTAATACTTAACTCAGTCCTTTCTACTGAAAATTGTGTTTGTGGTAATATGTGTACAAAGGGTCACGTGCACTCTTTTAGTGTCTGAAAGCCTAACTTTTTACACTTTGGAAACCTATTGCCATCTCTCATTTCTTTTTTCTTTGACTAAACAAACAAGTAGTTTAACATTTCCTCTTGATTAATGTTTTCCTGACCCTTTCCGCCTTTCTGTCCCTCTTTGTATTCCCTCCCATTTAGTCACACATTCCACAGTTTGCCACACTGTGCAATGCAAGTATCGTGTAGTTGCCAGCATAACATGCAGTGATCACATCTACTCTTAAGTGCCTGCAGCATGGACTTATGAAATCTTTGGGAGCATTTCTACATTTATTGTAGTGTAGGGGCTTTTTTTCCAGGCTGGAATCCTTACTGCAGTGTTTTGTATTGGAGGAAAAAACAGCTGAGCTTTTATCCCTAGATAAAGCCTCTTCTTCAATCACTTGATTTCAAGTAACTGTCTAATAAAATTAAAGTGAATCTCTGTCTTCCATGTACCATGAAGCATTGCTTAGGGCTTGGACAAGGTTGCCTCTGTTCAGTTAGTCTCTAGCATGTTAGAAAAGAAATTCTGGATTTTATTTTTTTTCTGCATTAATAAAAGTTTCAGCAGGATTTCTCATAGCGAAGGTTATAACACCATGTAACTTTGATATGCTTCTTTGGAATTCACTTTATGTGTAAGCAGTGTGAGCCTTGGGTCCCAGTGGGTTCCTCCTGGCTGTTCCCCCACTGTCCAGATTGAGGATTCAGAACACCTCTTAGAGATCCTTCAGTCGATTCCATTGATCATGTCTCTCACAAAGCAGATGTACCCACGTGTTGGGAGGGGAACTAAATTCCCTCACTCAGGGTCAGTGGACGTCAGGTTGGTGTGTCTGCCTTGAAGGTCAACCTTGTCTTGCACAGGGGTAGTGGTGAGGTTGTTAATTGGGTTGTAACTGGGCTTTAGGATGCTCTGACAAGTGACTTCTGCTCTTTTAGGGCAGAACAAGCAGTCTGTGTAAATCTGTAAGTGCTGAGAAGGGGACGCTGACAGCTGCAAATGATCCTTCACTTGTTGGTTCCTCCTGCTCTTGGCTGCCCTGCATACTTGTTCTCTGTGGGAGGATCGAGCTTGTTTGCTAGCTGGGCTTCAGCTAAGGCAGAGCCCCTTGTTCCCTGGGGAACTCTTAAGGCTGTGCAGTAGGGAAGGACATTGGCACTAGACTGTTGCTGAAGCCAGAGGGGATGGGAAGACAATTCACATCCACCTCATTAACCTCCCAGGCTGGGTTAAACGTTTCCTGGGGGCAGTTAAAAATGTGCTTTCTGGTCTGTCCCCTGAGTGTATAATGGGAATTTCCCCCCCAGTTCTGTGGCTGTGAGAGCTCTGCAGCAGGTGCAGCACAAAGCAATGCGCACAATTGGCCACGCGTTGCCTCCACGTGCATGAAAGGGCTCACACGGGAACATGCACGCAGCCCGTGTAACTGTGCTCTCTCTCTGGGTCCCCTGTGGGTATTTTGTGCTGCTTTGGCCACCTCTGCTGTCCCTCTGCCATCAGGCCTGGGCTGGTCCTGGCCCAGAGGGCGGTGGCAGCATCTCTGATCACTCTGAGCTCTGTGTCCAGGATGCTCTTTGGATGCCTGGTGATTCATGTACGGAGTTCCGGCACTTGCCCTAAAGCGGGTCGGAAGTGTCTCCATACATCTTTCTGGGAATTTGGTTTAGCATGTCCTTTTGCTACATGCCAAGCCCTGCCTTGATGTTTGTAGCCTCCTAGATGCTCAGATGATTTTGTTTTTTGCCTGTGGCATGTTCCTGTGTAACCCAGCAGGCATGACACTTGATCTTCTTCCTCTGCAGCTTAAAAAAATCTCTTGTCTTTACAGACATTCAGAGTAGCGAGACATCTGCCTGTTATATTCTCTCTCTACTTACACCTTGTGCTTTACTTTGGGTTTCAGTATCTTATTTTAGCAAGCATAGATGCTGCAATGGGAAAATGGCTTGTTACTATGCTTGGATTTTATTCTGACACTGCAGCTGGTTGGTTTGGGGTTTTTTTTTCCTTAAGGAAAAAGGCTGGAACTTGTCTCTTAAAGGTGCTGCTTCAGAGCGACAGTGCTGTGCAGGGGAAGAGTGGGGATGAAAGAACGAAAAGGAATGGGTGCTGGATAGTTCCCAAAGAGAATTGTTTCCCGATAATGTCAGGCTCACTTTTTACCTCAATGTGTTCTTCGACCACAACACCACAGTAAGTGATCAAGAAGGATACGAAAGATAAAAATACGTGTATATTTGGGGGGGTAGGGGCGTGGTTTCTGAGGCTCCAACTTTCCAGTTTTCCTGTTAGCTCTCTGAAGCATGAACTCTAAAACTCAGTTCGTTCAAATTAATGGAAATCTGCAAACCACACTGGGTCACAGAATGGTTTGTATTGGAAGGGGACCTTAAAGATCATCTCATTCCAGCCCAGCTGCCGTGGACAGGCCCACCTCTCACTAGACCAGGCTGCTCAAAGTCCTATCCAGCCTGGCCTTGAACACTGCCAAGGATGGGGCATCCACAGCTTCTCTGGGCAACCTGTTCCCAGAGCCTCACCACCTTCACAGTAAAGAATTATATGATGAAGTAAAGATGTGAGACCTTGTACCATTATAAAGCTAACTAATAATATAAAATATGGTGTTGAAATTAATACAGTGTGAATAGAGCAACAAAATCTCTTTGATTTGTTTCAGAGAAAATCCTCAACTTTACCAATCCTGTACAGATTCTTGAGGTACATAATTAACAGCTTAGAATGCTTTACAAGTAGTTTAGTGGACTATGTAGTGTTTTATTTTCCCAAATGTTCATCTTCCTCCTCTGATCTGTGCAAAAGATTATGCGAACCTGGTAACAGAATAAAGTACTTTACATGTTCTCCTAGTTTGAGATGACAGTGAAACACAGAAATATTTTCTGCTTGTTTCACCACAGAATGCACTTGAAGCACAGAGTTGCTTAGTGAATGACAGACTGAAAGATGTCTACTGAAGAGAAATTATCTGACTGTGTGTATGTCTATGTACATTGCTAATTTTGAGATTAAGCTGCTGGGTTGTGATGATGAACAATTGTTGGCTACAGTTGTATGTGCTCAGCTTGTGATTTTTGCACAAAAATGTGGACAGCATGAAATGTACCTATTGTTACTTATTTTTTAAAAGGTGATGTCTAATTAGCAGACTTAATTATTTTGTGTCTGTTGAAAGCAACAATAAGGCTTCCAATGTATTGCCTTTGGGGTTTTTTCAGTACTCATTACAATGTTTCCTGGCATTCATCAGCACTTCTGAATTACTGGGAAGAGTGTAATTAATCATTCACTGCCTTATGCTTCCTACTAGACAAACACAGATCATTGCAGGCAAGTTGAATTAAGCCATTTCAGATTTTCAAAACATGCTGCAGCTAGTGGAAATCTTGGGATAAGCACTGCTTCAAACATTCTATCAACAGATTACAGCGCAAAAGGTAACTCAGTGCCTGACTGTAACAAGATTTGATGACAAACAGTTTATGAGTTGTCTTTGAGGAAGGATTTCTCTGTCACTAAGTCAATAAAAATTCAAGGAAGAAGTTTATGGAATTCATTTTCAGTCCAGCCCAAGTCTTGGGAACACAAGTCTTTGAAAACAGAGTTCAAGTGTTAGAAGCCCCAAATTCTGAGCCAAACCTTATCAGCTGGCAGTTCTTTCATTGGGATTTATTTAGGTTTGCTGTATTAAATCAGAAGTCATACACATAAAAATTCTGTTTAGTCCAAAAAGGGAAAGTAAACCAAGCAGACAAGTTCAGACTACAAAGATTGGAGTTTTTATCTTTATTCTGCAAATATGGAACATTTGGAAAGCATTGTGTAAACGGAACTTAGGCCAAGTTTTCTGAAATAGTTACCATCTGATTTGTCTGCATGATATTTACTTGGTGAAAATGCATATTGCTCTGTTTTTGGAAGTGAGAGCTTACCTATGAACAGCAACCTGTAGGGACAGAAGGTGTGTTCTTAAATGGTTTGTCAGCAAAAGTTTAAATCTGCTGCTGTCCCTACCCACCCGAGCTGGTTCACAAACTCGCATCACCGCTGGAATGAAAGCACTCGCGGCACTCAGAGAGCAGCGGCCAAATGCGTATAACATGCTGCCCCATGAGGAGGGGAGGGAACAAGCTGGCCAAGAACTGAGTACAAGTACGTAGCCCAATTTCTTCTGAAAGAATGAAACAGTCCTTTTATGTCTTTGTAGGAAAGTAACAGCTTTCTGTTCTCCCTCTGCAGGCTCCTTTTCTAGAAAACCATTCTTCAAAAGAGCAGAGTAGAGCAGCATGCTTCAGCCTCCAGGATTCACACCGCTAGCTTTAGGAAGTACGACTACTTTTGAGTTATTGCATAGATGAATGACAATAATAAAAGCTGACTAGCTTAAAAAAAAAAAGGACTTTGAGTACTGTCACACAACTGCTGATAACAATGATTATTATGTTTATCTTCTTTAACCTTGTTGTCAATTACCACATTTCACCCTAGATTCTGGTCTCTAAGAAATCCATGTTAAAATGAACATTTGTTTCAGCAAAGACTTCCAACTGAATGCAAGCCACAAAGGGTTTCTCTTAAGTTGGGTATGAGTAGGGTTTTTTTTTTCCTCCTCCCTTCCTCTGAAGGAGAGAAGACAAGTTCTGGAAGCTTGGTTGCTGGTCTAAAACATTAATAGCAAGAAGTCTCTTCAGTGTTTCTGTATTAAACGCTGTTTCAGAGACACTGCTACTTAAGGGATTTAGTTGCTGAATACTTACCTAAGACTTGTGTTCCCAGTTAAACGTAAGAATTGACCTTACCATGTATGGAATATATCAACAGCTTTGTTTCGTTGGTTTATTTTGTTTTTTGTCTGATTAGTCTTACTGTATTAATGCTTATGATACAATGTCTTTAGGTTTTGGAGGGCTAAAACCTGCCATGGTAATGGAAGTAAAAGCAATCAGATGAAGGAGAGTGTCTGTTCTCGCCTGCTGACTGTGGGAAGTATTTGAGCCTGCTTCAGGCTACGGTGCTTAGACTCAGCTTGTTGAAGGCACTTGGCCAAAGACCATCCCACACCTGCACTGTGAAGGCCACAAAGGCTCGCCGGGGAATGATGGGACACGTAGGTGCCTTGTTTAGTCCTGTTATAGGCCAAGTACATTATCCTTCTTAACCTGCCCCTTTAGAGCTAAAACTTCTTCCTTTATATACCTGATAGTAAAGGAACTTTAGTGTTTTAAGTACTGCAAGAGTCCTAGAAGTAGATCTGAGTGGATCTCCATATGAGGGAATTACAAGGAATGGGTCCTATGGGCTTTTAAAAAATGAAAGGGAGAAAGGGGGGAAGGTAATTACCACGCTGGCAATGATTCCAGTCCCTGGAGGAATGACTGTTGCGTGAGGGCTGCCTATCGGACAAAGTGAGTTTGTAATCTGTTTGTAGTGGCAGATTCCACGCTTGGCTCATTATGATACCTCAGTCTGAGTTAATTATAGAGTTTGGGATTAGGGGTGAGGAGAAGGACAGGAATGAAAGCCTCTCTCAGAAAACCTAATTCAAAGGAAAGCAGAATGCAATTTAGTACCTTTTCTTCTGTCTGACGCGTCAGCTGCTGAGAGCCCCGCACCCGTACACAGACTGTGCCGTCTCTGGAAGGTTCTATCATAAGAAACCCATGAAGCAGCCTATTGTTGGGTGCTGCTCTGAGCTGGGGTTATAAACACTACCGAGATGTTCCAGAATTACTTATTTTCAGATCACTCTCATATTGATGCATTCCCTTGCATGTTTTGTGTTTGTGACCTATTTTTGATGCATTTCACATCTGCTTTAGCAGCTCTTTGACAACCAGAAAACAGGGCTGTTTACTGAGTTCACAGCTGCTGCTAATATCCGTGCAACTAGCCAGAACTGACTGTTTTCTTGCTTAGCTCATCCTGTTGAATGAACCTCTCCGCAGGGTTTGTTGAAGTTTGTTTCAACTGGAATGCTATCAAAAGTTTCCACACATTTGTGAAATTCTCATACTTCAGCCTTCCTAGAAACCCAGAAACATATGCACCCTCACTAATTCCAGTAACTTTCTTCTGTTTCCCATGGCTTAACTACATTAGCTTTTCACAGATAGTGGAAACAGCCTGTTGTAAATGGGATGAAATTCCTCCTGTCATTAGTTAATACTAAAGCTACTGACAGCTTTGCATTTGAACCGAGTCTTTAAGGAAATGAGACTTCTCATCTAGTTTAAAGACACTATTACTTATCAGCTCACAGTGTTTCGTTGTGGTAACTCAATTACCTTATTTTTCACATTATTTTTTTTGTATACAGATGATGTTTGAAGAGGGGTAGGAATGTAAATTAAGCCTGCAGCATTTCCTTGTATCACTTTCAGTGAGTGCCTTCTCAGGGTGCATCATCTCTCAATGTGGCTGCATCCTGTAAGGCTGAATTCCTACCTGTGCTGTCATATGAGTGTCTGTGGGCGGTTTGCAGTTTGCTACTCTTGCAGTTCATTATGCTATGGATTAGTTACTTTCAGGACACTTGTTCCCACCAAAAAAAGGTATTATTGGACCTTTGTGGTGTAGGCGCAAAAAGTCACAGCTGTGTGAGGTCTGGGTGGTTTGGTTTTGTTGTTGTTGTTGTTTGGTTTGTGCTTAGGCATTGATTAATAGCACAATATGGCCAGCAGCCGGTGTGTGTGCTTCTGGAAGTGAACAGAGATCCCAGCAATGAAGCAATTAAGCTGGGGACACACTTCTTCAGTCCCAGCTGTTTGATCCCCTCCTGAGTCTGCCCTTCCTGATTTTATAATACTGTTCAGCACTGTTATTGATCATCTCCCAAGTACTCATGTTTTTAATAATTGTGTTTCCTAAGCCACATTGTGGATCTCAACTTTCAAGCCTTTCTATGTCCTTGTGAGGTAAACGTTACCAGGTTAGCTGTGATCTGAATTACAGATGTGGATACAGCAGCACAAAGGGTATAAAAGATCTGCCAAAGTCATTTCAATGCATCAGAGACAAAATTAGGCAAAAAGATTTCTGACTCCCACCTGTGTCCTACTCTTCCAAGCAATTTTCATGCTTCATTCAATTTTGGAACTTCTGCTGTCACGGTATCTCACAGGTAGCTTTCATTTTTTAATGGTTTTGAAGACTGATTTTCACCACTCCCACCCCTGGTTCATTTCCACTTGTTAATGAAGTATATATTGAATTTTCTTTGGTCCATTGTGAAGCTCCTGATGGTGACTCTAAAGTACTTTCTGATCCCTACCTGCTGCTTCTTAGACAATGACAGAAAATGTGGTGACCAGCTTCTACTCTCATTTTGCCAGCTGCAGCCAACAGGAGATACCAGACCCTTTGTTTGGGCTCCTCATAGATGGACTAAAATATTTAGTTGCTAATAGGCTTTTCAGTTTGCATTGCTCCACGTCAGATGACCAGTGTTGTGGGGTAGCTTAAAATATTTCTTGTGATAGTTAACTGAACTTGGAATGCTTTGTTTGTTTGTTTGTTTGTTTGTTTGTAGTGTTGTGACAATAACAAGGTGAGAGCCCATCATACGAAGCTCGTGAACCAATTTTTAGTACCTAAAAGTTGTTCTCCAATGAAACCTAGTTGCACAACAACCTTCTCTGAACCTCTGTTTCTTTCACCTGTCTCAGATGCTCTGGGAAGTGATATCTTGGTTTTCTGAGACATCAGCCTGTTTTGATCTGTTCTAAGGGCCTGGATGAGTAGCTGATACTAAGTACTTAAATTTGAGATGGCTAAATCTGTCCAAGCAAAATCCCACCTCAGTTTAAGGCAAAATGTAACAGTGGTGGAATAAATGGATTGAGAGTGGGTGTTGTGCAGCTGAAAGTGGGCAATGAAGTGCCTTCTGTTATTTTATACAAGTCTCAGTGTTGCTTTGCTGTACTGGGAAGTAGGAAGAACCAGAAATTAATCCAGTAACACAGCTGTTTGTGGCGGTCATGGTATGTACACAACTGATTGACTCATAGATTCCTTGCCAAAACATCACCTCTTCTACATCTGTGAGTGTCCTCTAATCTTTCTGCAGCAAAACTCATCTTTATTCCTTTAGTGTTTTTTTCCTCTCTGTGAATTCATTCAGCTGGAGAGATGGCAGGTATTCATCAAGGAAGCTCTCCACTTCCTACCCAGGCAGTTCTGATGAACCCTTAGCACCCTTCCATTTGGTCAGGAAAATTTCCTTCTAGGGCTTTGCTGATGTATCATTTTCTAGCTGCAGTAGGACAGGGTATGGATTGGTAAGCTGGCACCTGTGGACTTGACCTGTAGAAGTTCATGAGGTCCCTGGGTGGTTGCTGGAGAGGGCTGTGGAACAGTGCAGGCAGAACAAACGCTAAAATACAGCAAACATCTTCCTCCATGGGGAAATTCACCCAGTTGCAAAACAGCTGAGGTGAAAAGAGACCACTGGAAATAGTCCACACCCAGTGCTCAACTCTGCCAAGGTACCTTAACAAGTCGTGTTCTGTGTATCTCCAATGATGGAGACTCCACATCCTCTCTGGGCAACCTGTGCCAGTGTCCAATCATATCTGCAGTAAAAGTTTTATTTTAAAAGGGCATTTAAATTGAGTTCCCTGTATTTCAATTTGTGCCCACTGCAATTAGAAAGGACAAGGCAGTTGTCTAGGTGGATTTTAGCAAAGTCAGGAGAAAGGCAACAAAGCATTAGAGTGCAGTAAAACAGAATTCTGTAGCAAAAATGATGGATTTCGTGACACAGTGCAAATCAGCAGACTCTCAAGATTGGAAGAGGGAAATCCTTCCAGTCCCAGCTGAAATAGATGAGGTAGTTCACACCTCTCAGAATTGCAATTTGAGGCAGCCTGAAGCACGATGGAGTGAGCTATGTCAGCATATGCTTCAGAGCATGTTCTCGATTTTATCTATACATGTGAGCACAAGAAAATTCTCCTATTTTTCAGAGCTGAGCTGGATTTCTCCAGCACAGTTCTGTGGCAATGGGCAAATTCCACAGGAAAGCTTTACAGCCAGAGAACATATAAAGTCTGGAACATGGATAAACTGGTTAGGATAAAATAGAAACCAGCAGAACCCTCTGCCAAAATCTGAAGTGAAATGAATAGAAGTTCAAAAAAAGTTCATTCAGTATGCCTGGCTCCTTGTTTCCATAATTTAGGAATAATTACATTTTTGTCACTAACATTGTTTTAAAATGTCAATAGAAACCAGACAAGTATATTTGTAAACCCAGCCCTGTCACATTGAATATATTAGGTTTTCCAGTACCAGCCTCTTTTATGTAAGGCTGAGGAAGCATTAAAAGCTCAGTAACTCTCAAGTGTTAGGAAGCTATTGAAAGAGCTTGTTAGGCTTTATGACAAGCAGGTTGAAATATAATAGGCCTGGAGCTTTGTGAAGGAGCCGGAAAGCTGTGGTTGAAGAGAGGACAGTGCCCAAGAGTTTGTAGACCAGATGATTTGTGCAAAGAGGATGTTGGAAGGTTCAAGGCAAAATAAACAAATGGGGCTACCCACAGGGACAGTGTTAAGCTGAGACCAAAGTGCTTCCTTAGTTTGGTTTCTAAACATCAGTTGGTCTGTCTAACCAAAGAAGGCATTTTCAGTTAAAGTTTCTTCCTGTCCACACTCAGGCCAAGGAGCCATTTTCTGTTACCTAATTGACCACATTTGTTCTGACCCAACTTTCCTTAGCCTTTTACCTAGTGAGACTGCGGGTCTTTCTGCTAATCCAGAACAGCACATGATTCTCTTCTGACAGTCCTAGATGGGTTTGGTTAACTCTGTCCTCCCCTACTGGCTCTGTTCTTATGCCTCTGCTACTGGGCTAAAATAGCCCACCTTCTTTACAGCTGTAATTCATTTTCTGGTGGAAGATTTTTGGATCTCATGTCTTCTACTAGACCAGCTTGGGTACTTAGGAAATGTAAGTTAGCCTCTGGCAAGATAGATCCTGCTAACCCAACAGATGTATTTTCCATGTTCTTGGATCCTCTGCCATGGCATGAGCAACAAGAAAAATACATGAATAAAAGCTGTTCCTAGCAATTATAGTTTTGAATGCAAATTTGAAGATGTGATCTGAGTACAGTAATAACTTATGTGACTTGCAGGCCTCTTTGAGCTTTAACTTGGAGGTGTGTACCTAGTCTTGTTCATGTCACCATGGGATTGAGAGCTCCCCAGGAATATTCTTTTTATAAAAACCCCTTGATCTTCAATGGAGATGCATAGTAAAGAAAATGTAACTCTACAGAGACAGCTTGGCCTTGTAATAATCACTGCATCCAGTTCATGGGGTTGAATTTTTTGTAATTCATAGGCCTGTCAAAATGTTCAACTTTTAAAGTTATCTACCACTTTAAAACCAGGTTCTGGAGGCCCTGAGCACAGGTATTATCACTAGAATATGTCAGCTCAAGAATGAGTTCCTCGAAAAGTGGATCAGGAAGCTGGTACAGTTTATGGCTGTTGACGGCTAGCTAGAGAATATTGCATTACACTAACTCATTTTTTTCCCAAAGGATAGGAATTTTTTATACTTATTTCCATTTTTACAGATATGACAGATCTGGGATATGTAAAAGAGAAGAGAATAGGGAAGCAGGAACATTTTGAAAAACCCCAGTGGTTTGAAATCCTAGCTTTCTAATACCTTTTTGAATTATATATACGTTCTCTCTCTTTTACATAACATAGCTGGTTGGAAAAAAAATCTTTCTTGTTAAGGTTGTAAACTGCCAGTGTTTGTTACTGAACTTTCCAGATCATCCCTTGTCAACCTAAGATTATTTTCCCTAATCCCTGCTGCACTTTAAACACATCACCAGGCATTCACCAAAGAAAGGTTAGTCCCAACTGCCTCTGCAAGCACATCTCTGAGTCACTACTGACATTCTTCATGTTATCTTCTCCCATTTCATGGCTCAGGAATTCATACTCTGCTACTGACCAGCTCACTGACTTTCCTGTAACTGAAGTTTTGTTACGGCAAGTTGAAGAATTCTGTGAAAATCTAGAATTATATTTTCTTTTTCACATTATATCTGAAGATATTTCACTAGAGGGATGATGGAGTAATCTCATAAGAGCAGCTTATTTGCTGATTGTGTTGTAGTCATCATATGCTCAATACAAAGTATGGATTCCTCATCATAATAATATTCTTCTGGAAGGAAGGTTGGAGTCAGGGAAAACTCCTGTGTAGCTGACCTTGGCAGTTTTCAGTGTGTCTAGCAGATGCCAAGTGCAGTGTTCTGGAATAAATCACTGCTAGCTAAATCTTAGCTAGTATAACAAGTGAAATATATGAATGTGTTATTTTAGCAAATGCGTGCTGTCAGATCTAATCCTGGGTTTCCAGCCTCTAAAAATGCAGGTGGTGCATATTAGTGATGAAGTGAACAATTTGAGGAGGAAGGAACTTAAAAGTATCCTAAATTCAAATTACTTGATGTAGAAACTTGAAACGCTTATATCCATGGGAAAATTTTGCTTTTTCCTTTTTTTTTTAAACCACTCAAGTGCAGACATACTTCTTCCTCTTTTACTACCACTTGTTTGTGGGAAGCAGGAGGTTTTTGAAATTTGAGAAAATAACTTGTAGTTCTGTAGAACTTTCACTAGCTCTGTTTGGGCTGTAATTTGCAGCCTGAAGGACATAGATATAAAGAAAACACTTCCAGGAAATAATGTGGCTTAGATTAATCGACGCTGCTGTGCATGTTTAAGTCAATTACTCAGAGGGAACACAAAAATTCTTAACTGTTTATAGTACCTAAAACCAGTATAAATAAAGCACTGCTCTCCAAAACTTAGAGGAGTTTTTTTATCTTAGGAGGATTAAGTGACTTCACTTATTTTCTTTAAAGGAAATAAAACTAGTATTCTGTCTCTTTTCTAATTTTTACCCAGATAAAATCTTTTCTGTATAAATAGAAAGAAAATGAATGAACACAGTTGACACTAAAGATTAAAGTATCTTTCTACATTTGCTGGGCAGTAATTTGTTTATTTTGCACACTGATAAATTTTTAGGTAAAATTATTAATCTCTGTCCGTTTTCTATTTTTAGGTATATTCAACGGTAAAAAATGTATTGGAAAGGACTTAAGAAAGGCTGGTGGGGGAGGATGGGAGAAAAAATTAAGTGAACTTCAAGGTCAGTGTCATAAAGATACCAACCTAACCTGATTATTGTCTGCCCTCTGGAGAGGGGAGAATCTCACACAGCTGCATTAAAGTTGAGAAAAATGAGAAGCTGAAGAGGAAATTGTATTACTCTCTGAGTAGGTTATGTTGTACAGTTAATGAATGATTCCTTAAAAAAAAAGCACTGAAGTCATGTAACTGAACAAGAAAAGGTAACTATAAAAATCTTGCACCTTAGCCATTAAAGTGAGGTGAATATCACTTAGTATACAACTGGTTTCTCTTCTGTAGGAAGCCAAAGGCTCTCCACTAAGAGGAATGTGTTGTTTACAGGTTTGGAAAGGTTCGTTCCATATCTCAACAGTAATCTTCTTATGATGGCATAGCAAAATCTAAGTAATGCCCTACTGTTTTCACTAACTCTGCAGCTTCACTTTTCTGAGGCCCCAAGGTTATTTCTAGGCAGAGGTGCATTTCAGCGAAGAGAAATTGTGAGGGAACTGAAGAGCAGGTTTTGCTTGAATGTACCTTGCATCATCCACGTGAGCTGCAGGGCTGTGTCAGTAAGGGGAGAAGAGCACTAGGGACAGTGTGACTCTGTCTTGCTGGCTGGTGTCTCAGCCTGTGCCTTCCCTGCTGTCAGGCAGCACGTAGACTTTTGGGTAGGGGTGATAGGGGTGCTGAACACTGAGTGTTGGAAAGTGGAAGAATCAAGGGAGTGCACCTTCACCTGATCTTCATCATGATGGCTAAGGACAAAGGCATCTCACTCTGATTTTGCTGTGGTAATGGGCTTTTTAATCTCGAGTGGCCTACCTTTATGTAAAGCCTCTATCCTCTTCCTTTATTCAGAAAGCACAAGATGTTTTTTGATTGATTTGCACTGAAGTGCTCACATTGAAAACATTTCCAGAGTTACACAGTGTAGAAGAAATACAAAATTAAAGTCCTTCAGTGTAGAAGTAGACATGAAATGATGGATATTTCTGTAGCTTTGAAAAATGGGTTGTCCTTCAACTCCTTCTACTTCAAATCCACTCTGGGAAACTTTTTCAGTAAATGAACACTGTTCAAACCTTTAGTCTCTTTGCTGGGTAGAAGGGCCAGCAACATTTATACAAGTTACTCTCACAGTTGAAATGTGCTTATTAACAACACTTAAATTGCTTGCCTGTTGCAAACTATAAATAGGTGCCTTTAACCAAACAGTTTTTCATGCACTTAATTCCCTATTTTGACTTTTATCTTTGCTTGGACTTTAAATGCAGAATTGTACAAGATGCTAATTTTGGCACATTTGTTTGAGAAGTAGCACGTACATTTCTCATATGTACATTAAATTTTATGTCTAATATTTAGTGTATCTGTTTTCCTTAGTTATTAGAGGGGCAGGGCAAGAGATATCCTGGACTCAGTAGCATGGTTGCTAGCACTTTGATTGGGTGCATTGACAGAGTAATAATACTGTTGGATTTCTTGAAACTGTTTTTGGTGCAGAGTGCTTGAAAATAATAAAATAGAAATATTACTGTACAAGACACCATCATTTTTAGCTAAGCCTGATACAAAGAGAAATGAATTATTTGCTCCACTGCTTTGAAATGCAAGAACTTAAGTACAGGCATTGGTTTATTCTGCCTTTTGTTACTCTGAGAGCTTTGGAAATGTGCAGAGCAGAGAACACAGACTTTTTTTCCCCCTCTTTTAACAACTGAGGGTTTAGAGTGGCTGCTGGCATAGGAGGAAATGCCATTAGATAGATACAAGAAAAGCCAATATTCCGTGTTATTCGTGCAGACAACTAACATTTGAAACTTGCACGAAGTGCTTCCACTTAAAAGCTGTCAGTCACATTGGTTATAAAAAGCCCAGAGCACTCAGGGACTGTCAATCACTTCTTAGGAGAGAGAGCTGACATCTTAACATTTACTTTGCCAGTATTTACCAGATGCAGAAAACCAAAGGGTAAAAATTCAAATGAAAACACACATTCTTGCTGATCATATAATGCAAGGGAAACATTTGGATCAGTTACTGTCGCTGCTCACCTAGGAGCCTCCAATCCTGAGAAGGTTTTTCTCTCTTGCTCTATGAATAGATGTGTTGCAGGCTGGCTCTGCTGTGTTGCAGGGAAAAGGCTTTTGCAGATAGTGTCTACTGAGAGTTGTCACAAAGTCGTCAGGTGAGGAAACAGGTTAACTCTGGCCCATTATGTCTAGGGCAGTAGCATGAAATGTGCAGAGGACTTGGAAAGGGCACATAAAGGGCATCTACCTTGCTTTTTTTCTTATGGTAATAGGGATGTGGGTGTTGTAATTATGAGGCTGATGACATATTCTCATGCAAGAAGAGGATTGGCAAGGAAAGGAAGAGGAGGAACCAGTTAATTCAAATACATCTTCTGATCTTTTTCTATATGCTTCTAGATCTAGTTATCCCTAGATTACCCTAATGCTTTAGATACTGATCCTGGTGCTTCAGTGGGACTGCAGCTGTGGGTAGCACTGTGAATTCAGCATCTGGGACCTCTGGTCAGAACCACTGCTGTTGTTGTCACAGAGCAGGAGGTGTAGGTGAGCAAGGTGCAGAGATGGTGTTCCCACATTGCAGGCTTATACATATGCTGCTCTACTGGAAGTAAAAGGAATGTTGTCCTTGAGGCTGCCTCCAGCAGTTCACTAGACCTGAGTACCCAGTATTGCAATTCTCACAGCTGCGTGCATCTGAAGCATCCATGGGACTCTTGGTCCATCTTTGACCAGACTGTCAGTCTAAGTCAGCATGGCCAAACCCAGCAACTGTGGAAATGTTCAGAACCTTGCTTTAAATAAAGTCACTCATGTGAGTTTACCAGAGTCTTCTGGAAGCAAGCAGCTTCCAATGTTTATGTTTCTTGGAGTGGTGCAGCCAACATCTGCAGCTAGTTGTTCACCGATGATCCCAGAGATTTTGTTCACTGTTTGTGCATTCAAATGTTAAGTCTCACAATCCCAACACAGCCTTTGGTTCTGCAAGTCATCTTCCATGTGGAGTTCCTCTTGCCATTTGGAGCAGAATTTTGTCCCAGATCAAAACTCTAGGTGAGGTTTTTAGAGAACTACTCTAACTGTAGATACTTATGTATAAATTTCTAGAACCAAAGTCATGTTCCCATCCAGTTCCCGTTGTAGTCAATGAAAGTTAAATCAGTAGAGTTTATGGAATCACATGATTTAGTTTACCTTGGAGCAGACACTTCTCAGAATAGTTCAGCAGAATAGTTCTATAAGCTTCATTGACTGTATTGAGTAGGTCTCCTTTGACTGTAGTAGGAATTCATACACTTACTGCATATTAAGTGCCTTAATCTTGAACCAGATCCCACCCTTGCAGCCAGCTGCTTAAGTGACTCTGCCCATTTGGAGGACTTCCATACTGCGATTATAGCCTTGTCTTGAAACTCATATTCCCACATACATGGAGCTGCCATATTTTCTTTCATAGTAGGGCTGTTTGACATGGTTTATACACACTTTAACCTTTCAGGCATCTTTAACTTGCACACAGACAGTCCTACAGCTGTGGCAGCCCCAAGTCCACTGTGGCTAAGCAGACCGAGTATGTACCAGTTACTTGAGATCTTTGTCTGTGAATTTGTGTCAGGTTTATATATTAACCACTGGTAACTCTTTTGGTTATGGAATATGGGTAAATTAATTATGTGACAATCAACAAGGTCTTGTTGCTGTGAGTGTGTATATAGATGCATGGAAACTATATTATGGATCACAGATTACTGTAGGGTTCAGTAGTACAAAAAGATCAAATGCTGTGTTTGGGGACTTGACTGGAGATAAGAGTTTCCTCTGTTTTCCCCTTGAAAACGGGGAAAAACTGGAGTAGTACACACCACTGGTTGTGACCTTTAGTTACCAAGGGAAAAAGGATTTTCCCATTGTTTCGTACATGTCATGTCTATCTATTTATACGTGGGCCAGTATCTATTTATACGTGGGCCAGGCCTGTATTCTCTAGTGCTTTATTTTTGTATTAGGAAGTTGTTTCTTCCCCTTGGGAGACTCTTCATCCTCCTTTCGAGAGTAAATAAAAAATGCTATTCACCATAACAATAAGTCTAGAAAAAGTAACACAAAACAAAATGTCCCTGTATACATTTTGAATAGCTGAAAGTTGATTACATCAGTGCTCTGCTAATCATCTTCAGCTTTTAATGCCAGAAACCAGAAGGCTGTGAGTTGTATGAACCAGAGGTTGGAACTAAGAGAAAAATCAATAGCTTAATTTAAGGAAGTGTAGACTGAATGTGTGTTGAGTAATTTCCTAATAGAAGTAACCACTGGTATGCAGAACTGACTTCTGTGGTCCACAGAGGATGTCAAATAAAATGGGTATTTTTTTTTTATTTCTCAAAATACTACAGAAGTTATATGTGAAAAAGACAGGGCCAAAGAGAGACCTTGTGTTATATCCTCATCTCTTCTATGTCCAGTGGTCCCATGTCCTAGGGGTCCTTTGTTGTATGACATTTAAGATACAGAGCACATGAAAGTGGCAGGAAAACAGATCACGAATTCCTCTTTGTACTGGTTATTCCTTTGCTCCCCTCCTCTGATGCTACAGAAAGTTAGAAAACTCTTGATGTTGTAACCTGAAGCTCCACCAGACAAAGAGGAGATTGTAAGAGAGAGAGTCTAGGACTTGCCTGCCTGGGCAAGATACAGCATTCCCAGAAGTGCCAATTCCTTGTCTGCAGACCATGAGCTGGAGACCTGTTCATGTGCTGTGCAAGTTACTGCTACTGGCTGAATCCCAGCCTGTAGTATGGGGGATCCCCTTGTGAAATTTCTTCCAAGAACTAAATATAAATTCCATTAATTCACTCTTACCAGAGAACATGGGAGTTAAATAGTTGTGTGCATTAACTTTTAAAAATCCAGTCTGAGGTAGTTCAAAGAGCTCCAACAGTAAAATGAAAATAAAGTCCTCTTCACCTCAAATGTAGTGGTTGTAGGGTAAATTTCAGGTATTGAATCATCTGTTCCTTTAGAAAAGTGAATGATTCTAAATTGTTGGAGCAGCTTCTCTCTTCTGATCTAGTGATCATAGCAGAATACAAGAGAAATTTCATTAATATTATCCAGGTGAAGGAAAATAGGAACTGACCTAAAATATTAATATAATGTTGGGTAAATCAGCTAACAAGGCAGCATGTACTTAGGACTGCTTCTTTCTCTGAGCAACATCCAGAATTTTAGACATGACCTTAAAGATAAAGAAATGGCTTCTGAAATGGTCATTTTACCAGATGGTTGTTGAGAATGAACAGAGTTTTACCTCTTTTGGAAGTCCCTTTTACTTAAAGGAACTGTGACTGTCGGTCACTGGCAATGCTCATAAACTTTTGGGAAAACTGATTACAATTCTTATGTGTGCAGATATTAAAAGGAGGCAGTTTTCCCTAATCTGCTGTCAAAAGCTAATTTTGTCTTAAAATGACAAATAAAATGAAATTCTAATAAATGTGGGAATTTGAGAAAAACAGACATATTAAAAAATCTTTGGAAAAAGACACAAGGCAAATGTAAGTATTCTATTTGCAAATTTCAAATTACTTCTTAGACTGTTGCAGTAAAACAAAGTCTTGCTACTGTAAAGGCATGACATGTCATGAGCTTGGCTTTAAAAAAAAACTGAGGTAATTTATTGTTTGTTTTATTTTGCCTTTTGATTTCTCCACTTTTTTTTTTTAAATTTCTAGACTTCAAACTTTCAAGTTTTCTCCACAACAGCAAGGCCTATGTATTTTATAATAATTATATATGTATGTATGTAATCATATATTTGGTAAAATATATGATTATTGTAAAACTAAATGACTCAAGGAAAAGGGCCTTCAAGAGAAACATCAAATACTCTGAGATAAAGTCTTAGGAGCTGGCAGCATAAAATGAGGGAGTATTTACAAAGGCTTCGTAGCAGAGAATAGAGAGAAAGCCTCTGGGATAGTTAGGTTGGGCTTCTGTTCTGGATGACCTTGTTCTCCATCAGGGTCACTTCTCCACTGCCTGTAGAAAGAAATGTGGTCTCACCAGGCTGGAGATGGCTCTTGTGAACAGCTCTTAAAGGGATCATGAGGGGAGACTTTTAATGTAACAAGCTGCACTTCTAATCCCATGTATCTGTGGTGATCTCAGGATACATGAGGGCTGTAATTCTGTCCTGAATGAAATGCACTGGTCCAGCTTACCAGAGGGCTAACACTTACTGTGTGCATAGATCCATACTGAATAGCTGCTGCTGGATACCTGCCGGGGTTTGGGAAAGGGTGATAAACAGGTTTGTGACAGCCCGTTTGATACGCTGTGACGCTAATAGCTGGAAAGAGCGCTCCGTAGGTAGGGAACCGCTGCGCGGAATTAGTCAGTCACCAGTCTGCTCAGAGCACTGTACCAGGAGCAGGCTGCGAATTTGAGCCAGACACTTGGTGCTCTCCTGTAGGCATCCAGACAAGGCCGTTCTGATATGACATTTGCTACGCTACAGATATGTCATGGATCATTTTTCACAGCCCTGTTGAAGTGGCTTATTTATTATCATCTGTTCTGGTGCTATATCCTGGACATGGGAGAACTGTTTACTGTACCACAGTGCCAGGAATTCCTCGTTACTGTGCAATCTGATTCCAAGAGAAGGCTTAGGATAAGTCTCGTCGTTTTCCTCAAGGCTGCCACTGCTACAGCAAGAACACTCCAGACTGAACCACTGAGTCAAATCCCAGGAGTTAGAGCTGAAGTTAGTGGTTTGATATTTAAGTGAATAACCTCTAAGTGAAGAAGTACTGCATTCGTCATCATTCCACTTGCCTCAGCTTTAGAAATCAAATACCAAAGTTGTTGCCAGCAGAACAATTTGACCTTGGGTGTAGGCAGCTCTGTCATTAGTCCACTCAAGATTTGCTGAAGTCACATTATCAAGAGCAGTGATTCTCAGCTATGCTTCACAGATCGCTAGTGGCTTGCAAGCCATGCTGCCTTAAAAGGTTGGTGTTACAAGGCAGTGTGGTAGCCCAGAGTGCATTCAGAAAGTTGACAGTGATCTATGAACAGGATGCCAAGGAATTGCTACCATTACTGTGCTAGAGCATGGGGAGTTTTCAGTGTTACTTTTCACAGAGAAAGGAGCTAATGACTTTAAGAAATGGTAACAGAACATGGTTTTTGTGTTTTCTAGGCATAGTGTAATTCTTACAATTTTCTTTCCTTGCCCTATATCAGAATAACACTGGTTACCATTAAATACTGTAAAAACACATTTCTGGGCAAGTCACTCACTTTTCTCTGGGTCTCTCTGTCCAGTTTGATTTGTGTTGCTATCCTAGAATATTATTTCCCAAAATTTCTATCAGTATGATTAATTAATTTATCGGCTAATACCTGTCATTCAAGATGACTCTTTTGTTATTAGGAAGGAATCAGATTGATCTTCATGGAAACCAGGCTAGTGCAAATGCCAGTTACTGTGGGTAAAAGTACATTGCTGTATGTGCTGCAGGAAATCCAACTGAATCTACTGGAGAACACTTATATTTAGTGCACAGGTTTTAAAGTGACCCAGCATAAAGAATGCTTTTGCTTCCAGTTGTTATTGTTGCCTGTATGAGGGTAGGACTGGGAGACTCCAAACAATAGCATGGCCCCATTGCACCAGGTCTTGGTGACCATTGGAAGAGTGTTGTGATGGAAACAGCAGATAAAAGCAGTCATCTTTAGTCTGCAGCTGGAAGGTAGGATAGATGGTTTGCCTGAGATGGCATGGAGGAGAACCCATTCCTGTTTTCCTTAAGTACACAGTTTCGGCCATTTCTCTCTTCCTGCTACAGCCCAGCCTAGGACTGGAACAACACAAGCTGGGACCTACTGTGGAGGAAGCTTCCCATGACTTGCCTGCTGGCTTCCAGCTGGTGAAATGAAAGGCCAGCAACCCACTTGATTAAGGACAGAAGTTGAGCAGGCTGCCTGGGGGAGTTTTGTGTTCCTAGGAGCCCTTAGGTCAGACAAGGAGAGGGTGCCGGTTTGCCCCAGCAGCTGAGCACCTGCCGGGGTGCGACAGCACAAGCTCCCCCAGTTCACAGTTAGGAGAAGCTGCATGTCTGGGACTGGCTTCCCTGCTTTCATAGGAGACATTAGTGCTGCCTGACCAGCAAGGTGGTTTTCAGGGCAAGTGGAGGTGCAGTCTGTTGTTTCAGGAGAGGGCTCATAAAGCCTTTTTTTTCAACTTTGTCACATCTTGGTTTTGCATTGGCAGTAGCAGAGGTTTTCCTGTCAGAACCGTCAATGCAGAGGTAGAAGCAAGAATTCAGCTAACTGCTAGAATAAATGATCTGGGCCCTATGGCAATGCAGTGGTATAAAGTGTTAAAAAATGGGCTGAAGACAACTATCTGAAGAAGTGTTGTCATTTACTGAAAAATTTACTTTGCCAGCTAGTATAAGTCCAAATATTAAACTTAAGATTTTTATTTTTTTTAAAGCAACTGTAGCATGAAGGAGAAAATTACAGAAGATGTTGAGACTTCGTTCTTTTTTTAAAATGGAGCCTTGTTACAGAGCCAGGACATGAAAAGTGTCTAGGAAGAAAACTCAGACAAATTAATCTGTTCTAATCCAATAGAATACAAAAGTAGGCATAAAACAATGGCTGAAAAAAATGAACTCAGATTTAAAATTCTTTTATTATAATGTAGCAGTAGTCAGTAACAAAGGAAATTATTTTTGCTTTGTTCACTTTGTGATGTTTGTTAGATTAGCAATGTCCTGTGAAAATGCTGTACCTCAGACAGCAGAGTAGAGCTTTTTCTAGGATATGTATAAATATTCTTATTTCTGGTATGCTACTAAAAAGGGAAAATTAAGACATGCCATACTGTACTCGTAATTCTAACCTGCTATTTCAGATGTTTTAATTTGCCAGACACAAGTGAGGAGTCATTCAAAGATTTAATATGTGCTGCCCCCATTGTTTCTGATAAACATGCACTCTTGCCTGCTAGTCAGAGAACTGCAGTATTTAGGTGCTGTGTATATGTCAGTCTGGTTTGGTGCTTCAGGTTATTCCTCACTGTTGCTGAAGTTAAGTGGTGAATCAGAGTGGTTCTGTGCTTACAGCTATATAACCACAAGCATAAATTGGCCTGTAAGTGGTTGTTAATAGAGCAGGAACGCATTTGTATTGTTTTGTTATACCTGCTTCTTAATGAAAAAGTCATTGTGCATTAGAACAGACTATATTAATTGTTAATTTCTCCTTCCACATGGTAAAACTAATCTTCTATGAACTACCAGAATGTTTCAACCAAATTTGACAGTGGCATAGGATTTATTAAGTGTCTTAAGTTCTCAAAAGCAGGTGGCCAGGGAGAAGGGAGAAGACAGCAAGAAGGTTTCCAGGCTGCAGGACCCAGAACCCAGAGCCTGCCAGATGTTTGAGTGCCCATGGTGGAAGGAAGCCCTGAGATGCAGGCGTTCATGGGATCTGCTGCTCACAGAGCTATTTGTCTGTAAGGAAGACAAAAAGCTCTTACCAAGCCTTGTAAATTCGGCTTCTGCTCATGGTTCTATATACTTTTACGTTTTAAAAATATCTGCTGCTTTCAGTTAGAGAGGGAGAGAGAAAGAACACCTAGGGCTTTGCACACACCAGTGCTACAGTTTTGTTAATGTCCATGCCAACCTTACCAGCGAGCTATCCACAATGGGAAGTCCGCACTCCCAGCCTTCCCTCTGCTACTTTCCACCACCCCCATCCTGGCTGCACGAAGCTGTCGTCGTGTGAGCTCTGGCCCTCAGCACCTTTCCAGCCTCTTCTTTTTAGCTGGGCTCATTTTTCTGTGGATTAGCAAGTTGAACCAGCACATGGAGATAGGAGTCAGTGTCCTCACTACACACTTCTAATTTCACAGTCTGTCCCCAGTCCCCAGCATGGTAAAAGACGTGAATGTCATAGCTCAGGTGCCTCTGCTGGCCTAGGAATGGGAAGCAGTAACAACTTATTTGGGATATTGTAAAGTCTGGTTTTGCAGCTGTGTCTCACAGTTAGTTTGAACAGAATCCAAATGAGCAGGAACTCTGAGGGTGTCTTCTACTCTACCTCCTCATACTTTCACAATTGCTAGAACCTGCTGCACTGGTGGAAATTACTCAGCTCCTCCAATGGCCTCAGAAATGGGACAGGGATTAACTGAAGCAGTAACAGCTGAAATGGCTACTCCATCAGCAGAAACAATAAGAGACATAAAAAGTGACCTGGGTTTCTGTGTGCTCTGTGCCTCACAGCTTAAAAAGCATCTCAGTGCTGGTTGCAAGATGCTGAAATAAGTAACAGTGCTATCTGCTGTGACCTCAAAGGGGTTCTCAAACAGAACGTGAACATACACATTTTGCTATTTGTGTGATGTCTGTGTGCACCATAGTTGTCTTGGCAAACCGGAGAACACTTCTTTTAAATATGTTACTTTTGGATTCATGTTTTAACTAAATTGCCTTAGCAAATTGCAGTACCTTTCTTTTGTATTCAGGGAGCAATATACTGCTTGTGGCTAATTTTAACATCTCTGTTCCTGTGCACAGAAAGCTAAAAGATTCTGCTTTCTTGGCAGAAAACAGCAGCAAGTTCAAATCCTATTAGATTGAGTCAGTAGAGTGATTTCTATTGGAATGGGAGAAGCATTCAGAGGTAACAATTGTACCAAGCTCACACCTAAGGCAAAGAAAAAGACTGGCTGACACATTTTCAAAAGTGCCTTAATCTCCTGTGTGTCCAGCAAACATTGGACATCTACAACTGAGATGTTGACATATGGACCTGAATATAGCTTTAGGATGGGATGGAATGGAGTCTAGAGTTGCCATTCAGCCCTTCAGCTCTATATGTAGGGATGCTGAGCCCGTGGTGTGGGTGCCATATCTGCTCTCGTACCCTCCTACTGTGTTTTTTGAGGTTCTCACAGGTCTGTCAGTGACACCTCATGAGGAACCCTCTTGGTCCTCGTGACCCAGATACAAGTGGCTTGTTTTGCAGCACCAGCCTTACCACCCAGTTTCCCACCTACCCTACCATCTTTCCAAGAGGATGCCCACCATGTAGCTCACAGACAAAAAAGCTGCAGTATCAACTGCAAGGACATTTTAAGTAAACACTTGGCTTCACTAATGAAGGTTTTTGAACAATATACACTGACAGTGCCAACACCAAACACCACAGCTGAAACTCATGTACTTTGTCTTTTATCACTTTCTGACAGTGGCTCTAAGCAAGGTTGTTCTCACAGTCCTGCCTCAAAGCTTGTTTTTACTTCATAAGACATGGGAGCATGTCACAAATTGATTTTGATGGAAAAAGGGGGACAAAAAAGTACACATTCTCATGTTGTATCTCTTTGCTCTGGCACTATACTGACTCAGTCTCACTTTTCCCCGTTTCTGTTTTTTAATGTATTCCCTGTCCTCTTACTCTGTTTTCCTGGTTGGCCCACCTTTGCTAAACATCTATATTAATTCAATGAACAAGTAAACAATTAAATGAGGAATCCTGCAGTTTAAATATGAAACTCTGATTCATATGGGAAGTGGGTTTTTTGAATTTGCTTTAATGAAAGCAGTCTCAGCAGCTCACAGACACCAAAAAAACCCCACACATGGAAAATATGCGTAAGCTGTTTTTGCTTCGGCTTTGAGGAAAATGTTTATGTTGTGCCATGGTTAATACAAATTAAATTATTGTTGTTAAATCTCCAAATAATTTTGTTTTGTTTTTGTTTGAAAATGGGATAGGCCCATGCCTTTCTTTATTTGTAGGAACAAGGAGAAGACAGAAAAGGATCTTACTGAAATGATTTATTGTTTTGGTTTACAACCATGAAAGGGAATGGCATCTTCAGGGCTGTATATGTGCCCAGCTGTTGGCAGCTCACATTTCTATGGTCAGAGGATAAGATTATTATTCACAGAAAAAAAATACTGATTTATCTTCTATCACACTTTTAATGCTCATTAGAAGTTAGCTGCCAGCACTACCAGTCAGGCTTTGTTGTCTTGCAGGTGTGAAAGGGGCTGAGGTGCACATGCAACTTATTATTTTCTAAAACCTGATCATCATAAGCATACTTGAGCACATTTCTGCCCTGTTTTCCCTAAAGTTTCTAACATTTAAGTTGAATTTCTGAGTGTACAGAATATGAACCATACACCATTTAGTTTAAGTACAGTCTACCTGCATTGCTTCCAAAACCATTAATCTTGGTTAAAAGAATAGCAGTTTCCAGATTTAAAACACTGACAGAAGTTGTTAGAGGTTGGAACATTAACATACCATTTTTCCCCTTTTGCTTTGTGAATTCCAAATTCAATTATTCTTTCTGGAGACTGAGTACAGTCACATTTTAAATTCAAAGACACAAGTACAATTTATATGGACTGACTGGTTTCTGATCAGAAGAGAAGGATACCATTCCTAAGTGCAGTTTTCATTTTATTCTTTGCAGCTACTAGCTTCTTCTGTGGCTTTGGAAAGAAAACGTTAGCAGCAGTACCAATATAAAAAACTGAGGAAGTAGCATTATTGGGAACAGAGAAATCTGGTCTCCTTCCTATCTCTACTGTCATCTGCCGTGGGCTAGAAGTTGTTATTGGTGATAAGGATAATTATACCAACAGAAACTTTCTCATTTATGGGGCATATAGAAGTCAAGCTGAGTGTCCAGGTCACTTTTAGATAAATCAAGAATGAATATAAAATGCTATACTAAAGTAACTGTAGGAGCAAGCCATCCTTTTGCCATAAGGATGTGTGAGTCAGGGCAGCCAGGTAAACATTGTAGCATGACCTGCACGGTCTTTGGGGCCAGCATGGAATATTAATTCTGAAACCATGAAAGAATCTCTCTGTAGCTACTTCTTTGTCCTTCATTTTGCAGTAGTTTGCTGAACAAAAGCTCTATAATCATGATCTTTTCCTTGTTATAATAAATTTTGCAGAATTGTGTGTGTATGTATGTGTTAAAAAGTTACTTGTTTTGCTGTTCATTACTTCTGGCTCTCAATTTTCTCTACATAGAGAAATAATCAAGTTTTTCTTTTTAGTAAGGTGACTGAAATTTTTCCATGAATGCAGTAACTTAGGAACTTGAAAAAATTTAGTCTTGTTTAAAATTTCAGTTTTGCAAGAAACAGACTCCTTAGACTTTGGGTTTTATTGTTGTCAAAAAAAAAATTTAAAAATTCAATTACTACTTTAGAAATATGCTTGATAGTGGTTGATTTTAAAAAAAATTCATTATTAAAATAAGCCATAGCTTTCAAGGCATGCACGATTTTATGGTGTAATAATTTGAGAAATTAATCTTCATTCCAATGAAGTTTAAAATCAGCAACGAAGAGTTGAGCATACAAACTAGGCAACACCATGGAAAATGTGGAAGGCTTATAATTTGGTTTGTATTATCTGCTGCACATGTGGAACTAGGAGACTGCAGATCACAAGGGGTAGTGAATTCAGTTGTTGCTTCTAAAAAGGACTTCTGATTCTCAAAAGAGATGTGCTTTTGTCTGAGAGAACCCTTGGCATCTGCATGGTGTACTGGAATGTATCGCCTTGCTTGCAAAGCTGGAACTGTGTGTTATGTTCAGGATTTTATTTCATAATTTTTTTTCCATGCTGGTTTTCTGGAAGTTTCAACTTTACATGATTATTCACAGATTAATTGAAAATGGCCTTCTATGCCTTTTTATTCATGTATCATCTCCTTTAGCATTTTAGGGGAACTTCAGTGTTCTTGTTGGGTGTGATTGTCTTTTATTTTCTTTTTTTTTTTTCCTGGACTTGGGTAGTCATTTTTCAAATGAGAAGGAAGTTATTTTGATTTCTTTTGTTTTCTTTCCTTTCCTTCTCCCTGTCTATACCTCTCTGTGGAATTTGACTAGCAGAACCAAGATTTTTGTCTCTATAATCATACACTGTCAACAACGATGAGGTGTAATTAGCTTCATAACCAGATTATATCATAGAATCACAGTCTCTCTAATGTTTAATTCCATTGGCTGAGTGTCCAGACAGCTGCCCGTAATTGCCAAGTACATAAATGTTTGCAGGTCTGTTACTGGTTGCCATAAACTTAAGTAAGACTGATTTGTAAAAAAGTGATATTCTCCTGGCCTAGATTTTAAATAGACATTTTTCTATGGTGCAGATTCAGTCCCTCTGAAATCATCAAATATGCAAGTATCAGCCTCGGATTTCAGTTGTGAAGGATTTTTAAGTTTTAGACTTGTTTGGGGTAAGTTCTCAGTCTGCAAAGTTTCTGTCACTTAAGAGGCAAGAGAGCATGAAAGAACACAGCTTACTGGATTCATCTGAACAAGGCTGAGTGGACTGGAGAAAGCCTAATGAATTAAACAGGCTTTTGCAAAATTGCTGGTATTCTGAATAGCAACTTTGGGCCAGGTCATTTGCTCCAGAGACTTTAAGTGGTGTGGTAGGCCACTGTTGGAGGTTGTAGCTGTTAGGAATAAGGGTGAAATCCTGGTGCCATGGAAATGAACAACAGAAGTCCCACAGATCTCAGAAAGGGGCCGTCATTTAACCCAGCATCCAGCTTTTCTCCCTTGCCTAAGAAGACACTAAAATGCAAAGCAATTGCAGGAGAGAGCAAAGGCAAGGAGAGAATTTTCCATGCAAACAGGCATTAATCAGACAGGCCATTTTATAAAGAAAGACATAATAATGAGAGCTTACTCACAGTTAAGGGAATTTTTATGTCCCAGGGTTTTTCCAGTATTGCCAGATGCAAAAACAAGGCAGGAGGAAGAAGAAGACCATAGAAAGGAATACTTTGGCTACTTTGTACACTGCAGAGAATCAAGTTCTTATGCTAGTTTTTAAGTATTATATGTCTAGAGGGGAATAGCAGAAAGAAGCACAGGATTGTAATGAAAGTATAAGTAAACCCAGACCAACTGAAAGCTCAGTGGGATTCTGACAAGCTTTAATTTGCCAAAACCTTGCTGGTGCTGCAGTAGTTTCCCTGTATCCCCACAGTACAGATGTCTTTAGGAGTAGGAGGCATGCTCCTTCCAGTTTCCTAGATATGGATGAAAGCATAAAGATTTCCACATGCAGAGGGTTATTTATTTATCTATTTTTTTTTTTTAAATTTATTTTCCTCCCACCAGCAGATGTATTTGTCAATCAGAAATTTTAATTTCTGTCTCTTTGCCAAAGTCTTTTACAGTTCCTTGCCACTGGGGGCAATCCAACACAGGTATTGCTGCGGCCAGCGCTCCTTGTGCTTTGCAACCACAGTCCTGGACAGCTCGTAACAGTTCAAACAGCTAACTTGAAGAAAGAAATGAATAGTCAGGCCACATAAAAACAAAATATACTGTGTTTCACTAGAAAATGAGGAGATATTTATCTCTGAGTAAGAAGGAAAGATGATAGCAACTTTAAGATTTAAATTGATCCAAGTATATGATGCTAAAGATCCTAAATGGTTTCAAATTGCAGAAGATTATCTTGTAATTTGTATATATTGCATCTGTAGACTGCTGAGGAAGCTAATTGCTATACAGCCTGTGGTTAAGTTATCATCTTTCTCAATGACTGAAGATCATAATTTTATCTTTAGGTGAGTTTATTGCTACCCGTCTGTTATGTTCATTTGTATGCTGGAACAGTCTGACAAGCCTCCTGTTGTTCCCAGTACAATTTGTGTCAGCCAACCAGGTTAGTGAAAGATTCACCTCTATGAAACTACTGTATAGGAAACAAGCCCAGTCCCCTGAGAGAACAACTTTTCTTTTATTTTCCTTTTTTTTTTCCCTCCTAGCATGGCCAGCGAGTAGAGGCTGAGGCTGGAAAAAGGGTCTTGGGCTGGGTGCATGTGCATTCCAACCAAACTGGCTGCACATTTACAAACGACAAAGTGTGTGATATCTAAGCAGGTGTTTAGTAACTGCACAGCTGTAAGTGGAGATGAGATATCCCCGTGGTGTTGGGAGAAGCTGTTGGTTTTGTTGAGCAGCTTTAACCCTGATGCACAGTGACTCCATGGTAAGAGCAGCCTCCACAAGATGAGTGCTGAGAAGATGGGATTCCTGTTTGCCCCCATCGGCCCTCACCTCAGCCACGGGAGTGCCGGCACCTGGAGGAGCAGTCGCACACAACCAGCTTTGTTCAGTCTTCTTCTGTGACCGGTGTACTAAATACAGATCAGAGAGACTGCCAAGGAAACTTTTGTTTCCTTAAGCAGACAGGTAAATGAAACAATGGAAGTATTTATTAATTGCCAAAGGAATTTATTCTTGTGATATACAGTTAGCATGAAAGACTATGCCAATTCTGCATATGGAGCACTCTGTTAAATGGCTGGAGACTGATGATAGAGACAATAGGCTCTTTTGCTACCTTGTCTGCTTTTCCTTTTGAAATGTTCTCGTAATCTTCTTTTTCTAGCACAAATTTGTGCTAGATCTCTTGCATATAAGACTCTTTTCTTAGCTTGCTAAAGGGAAAAGCACGTTAAGAATGACAAAGGGAAGATGCACATAACTACAAAGAAAGGGCAGGAACATATGAATGCCAGCTGTTAAAAAGACACATTGGTTTGCAAAAAACCCCCAAAACCTAAACAACAGACCGCAATCAAACCTGAACACAAAAAAAAGAGAATAAAGTAGATGTGTATGGTAGGTTTTTTTGTATTTCTGACTGACCCAAATGAGACAACAAGGCAATTCTGCAGAGAGTGCTCTGTAAGGAGTGAAATCTGAGGAAAAAATGCTAGAATAAAAAGAAAAACATATCTTAGCACTCTTGGGTGCAGAATCAGTTTACAGGGGAAGTGAAACCAAACCCCCGCATCTGAGTACATCCTCCAAAAATGTTAAGGAGTATTTAGTTTGGGTTTAGGCCTAACTTCAGATTGGATGAAACTCACGTGTTCTCCTAAAGTTTGCAATTATTCATGATAATTAAAGGTAAATGTCAGGGCTTGTTGTCTGTATTCATCAAGAGAAGATGAAGTGGAGGAAACTCTTCTTGATGCTCTCCTTAAAGTCAGTAATGAGATCTGATGTCAACACACTCAGGCAAATGTTGCATTTAGAGACTAGGGCAGGAATATGGCTGGGCATCGAGTTGTGGGAATTAGGCTGGATAAGAGGCTGTTTCCAGTGAAGGTGGCCAGATGTTTGGGCTGCTGGTTGATGAGGTATGGGCTGGAGATGGATGTGGGATAAGAATAGGGGAGGTGACTAAGAGGTGTTAATTCTTGGCACAGATAGTGGCTGGGCATGGCACCATTGTTGGACAACTTGTTGATGGGAATCATGAGACATGTTGGGAGAAAAGATGTCAGATGAAACAACTGCCCACATTTCTGAACCTCTGAATAGGTTTGGGGGTTTTATGAATGTTGATGGTGACTCAGCTGTACAACAATTATTGCTTTTGAAATATTGGACTGTGTAGGACTGTGACACTTTCTGCTAATATGTTCCATTTTAAGGAATCTGTACAAATAAATAGGCATGATAATATGTGTGTGAATGGCAACTTCCCACACTGGCCAGCCCTCCAAGTAGGGAGAGGAAAGCATGGGAGAGACTGTCTTCACAGATGGGATTCAGTTAATGTAAATGGGTGACCCTGATGGATGTTCATTAGTTTGGCTAAAGCTTTGGAAGCTGCCTTTGAAATCCAAGTGTCAAGGTTAATCCTGTGAAATGAGAGGTATCTGCAAAAACAGAAGTGAGCTATTTCTCAGCCAAGTTCTAGCAATGTTCACATCCTGGGCTGGATGGAATGGCTGCAGACAGATTTCTAACCAGTTGAAAAGGCTGGGCAAGCTTCTGCATGCCAGCTCTGTTTGCCCTAGGAAGCTGTACAGCATTTTCCTACATGCACAGCATGGTAGGTCTTCCAAGGAGTAACTGTAGCAGCTCCTGTGTTGATTAAACCAAAGGGTCCAAGGGCTTGCAAAGACTTAAGCAAAACCTTGCTGTACAATGCATTGGGATGGCAAAAACTTGGGGTCTTCCAGCTTTGGAATGAAAATGCTTCTGATGTGGCTGTCTTGCTCACTGGCTGTAGCAAGGAGCAGGTTATTAGGTGCCCTCCTGCCTTTGCTCCGCCGCTTGGGTTGCGTCACGCCTGGGCGGTGGTTGGAGGGGAAGGAAGCCGAGCGCCCTGTCTCTGACTTTGCACCACACGTTTCAGAGCGCGGTCGTTCACTCTCACATTTTACAAAATCAATTTCCATTCTGTCATGGTATTTCACACATTTGCGTTCTGAATAAGTTAGAGAATATTCTACAACTTACAAAAATAACTTTAGTTTTAATTTTTCCTGTTACATGAAGAAACCTATCCATACTTTATCTGTTACAGATGGAAAAACTACATATGGAGAAGTCAGATCTATTAATTAGTTTATAGGCACAAAGTCCCCTAAAGAGTGCCATGAATCCATGTGTTATTCTTAAGAGCTGTCTGAAGTACTTGCACTGAATAATTTATTTCAATTTAGCCCTGTTTCTGCTGTTAATTATCCAAGATCAGATTTTGCTTTTTTGAATTTTATTGTTTTGGGTTTTTTTCTTAACAATTTTTCCCATTTACCTAAATTCACTGAAACGCTCTCTGAATATATTTCAGCCTACTGAAGTATTCAAGCCACCAACACTCATTGACTGTGTTGTTTTTTCTAATGCATGATAGGATGATTATTAACTTCTGTTGTTTTTAATCTTTCAGTCAGTATTTAAATCCTAGGAGAATGAAGAAAGGGGGAGGAAAGTAGAAGAATCGGAAAATCAGCCACATGAAAACTCCAAACTGTATTATTGTCTATTTCATCTCTGAGGACTGTTTCAGGACCCTAGCTTAGAATGTGGCTCTGTTGCTCTAGTAAAAGGGGGGCAAACAGCATCTTCCCTGTGCTGTGTAGCTCTTTGGTGTTGGAGAGAGTTAGAGTCAGTTAGGCAGGAGCATGTATTGGGAGCACTTTTTTCCATGCTCAGCCCTGATGACTTTTCCCTCAATTCAGCAACTTTAGACTCCACTGTGAGATCCTTTCAGCATGAGAGGCAACAAGGGCCAGGGCAATAGGTTGGGAAAGAGTTGGGCAACCAAGTGTGAGGTAGAAGTGTGGCAGTAGTTTAGGGTTGTGGTTTTCATTGTGGATTATCTTACATGTGAGGTTTTAGTTGGCCTGTTTATAAAATAAAACCAGCAAAATATATGGTCTCTTTAGACCTTCGTACAACAACATAACAAGGTAATGTAATCTGTACCCTCATTGAGTTGCTGTTAATTTTGCTTCCTAAATTAGAATTATTCACCCACTCTGTGCAAAAATGCTTTTTCAGCATTTTTGGTGCATTGTGCAGGGTAGCTGTAGTAGTAGTAATGGAAAAGCTGTCCTGAAAAATTAAATTAAACTCTACTGAAATCTTTACTACTGTATCTTCTATTCTTCTAACATAGCCCTGTGAAATACCAGGAGCCCTGTATTAGGTAATGCACATGTTGGTGGGCACTCACCATCCCAGAGCACAGGGCCAGATCTGGTGAGGATCTGCAGACATTTGGGGATAGGATATACTTGCTGTTGTTCTCAAGGACAAAATGAGGTCACTGATGGGATTGGCAAGACCACTGATTGCAGCTTTAGCAATCAGAATACCTTCTGAAACCTGTCCTGATCCTAGATAGACAAGAAAAGCAAAGAGGACTGGAGAAAAATGTTTGTGACAGTCTTTCCCAGAGGACCTCAAAGGAGAAAGTAACTTCCCCACAATTAGCCAGAGAATCTGAAGCAGCATTGGACTTTGGACCCAGATCTTGCAGTATGTTGCCATAAACACAGAACATAGAAATGCTTTGGGACAGTGAATGGGGAAAAGGGTCAAAATTCAAAGTAGTTCACAACTGTGTCTGAGAAAATATTTGCAGACACATCCTCTTACTCATTCCTCTCTGTCAGTTAGTAGTAAGTATTGCATTTGGGACTCTGTAAGAGCTGAAAGATTTATTTGTGTGTGTATGATATATTTATTCAAGTAACTCCCTCTGGTACTATTTATGTAGTTGTGCATTTTCATATTCCAGTAAGTTAGTGAAATGCAATGTGTTGATGCACAACTGGAATGTTAAGCAAATAAACAGTGTGTTGGGCCTGACTTTTGTTGATTATGTCATGCTTTAATTAAGTTTTCTGTATGAATTCATATCTCTTGCTGGATATTAGGACAGGCAGCAGGCTCTTAATGGTGCCACATTTTGGCACTGGGACTTCTGGGTTACCGCCAGTCCTTGTACACAAAGGCTGTGTTGATAGAATTGCGATAAGGGCTCAGGTAGATAAGGGCTGTGTTTCGGCCCAATGGCTTGACCTTGCTCTTGTTGATCCAACAGCAAGAGTCCTATCGATTTCAGAGTGATTGGGACACATGAATACATTTTCATTCTGGAGAGCTGTGTGCAGGCAGATGGGAGGAACTGCTGGTGCTGATGCTGAGTGCAGTTTGTTGATACACAGGTGCCTGTTCTTGCGCGAATCAGTCCTTCCTTTGGCACGGCAGCTTTATGTATCCGTGTTTTGTGTGTGAACGCAATGTTTGTCAGGCATTTGTTTGGCAGTCCTGGAGACAGAAGTTCTCTGTGCGCTGCTGTCTGCCTCGGTGGTGCTAATTCACAAGCTGTGTTGCGATGCTTGCCTGGGTATCAGAAGGCAGGTCTGAGACACTGGTGAGTGTTCACCAGGCCTGTTAACCCCATCAGGCTGTAGCCACACACTTGAGTTTGGTATTCTCATCACCTAAATTCCTAAATGTACTTCTAAGGCACACTCCCTTCTAACACAAGCTGCCCAAACATCTGTGGCGAGACTAAGGAAAACATGGAGAAAAAGACCCGAAGATGAATATTTCAGCAGAAACGTGGGAAGGAATGCAATGTAGCTCACGCAAAACCTTCTGTAGTGTATGCCATAAATTAACACAATATAAATTTATACATATTTACACCACATAGACTAAAATATATAAATCCTCAATACTCAGCCTTCTGTAGTAGGTGTAAGCAAGCAGTCCATATGTTTAGCTGATTTCTGAGGAGCTCTAGGGAACAAAATGTATCTTTGTGGAACTTGTGATATTAAGGAGATTATAAACCAGGGTAATCAGTACAGTTCTCAAAAAGGGTTGGCTTTTATGCAGGCTGAAAACAAGCAGCTATCTCCTGATTTGCTATCTGAGGCTTTAATTCAGCCAGGTGCTGAAATACACATGTGTATTTAAGTGCATGAATAGTCCTATTGATGTTGAAGGCCCAAAGATCAATGCTCACTCGTTGGATTTTCCTGGCTTTAGGCTGCATGCGTCCATTTTCCTCTTACATTTGTGTACTTTCATTGCAAATAGAAGCTTGTAACATCTCATTAGGAACCAGGTGTTTCCTTTTCCACCATTTCATACTGACTATTCTAAGCCAGTAACATATTAGCCCCCTTTTATACAGCTGTACAGCAGAGAACTGGATCTCTAACATTTTTCCTGTCTCTTGGTTTTTTAAAAAAGAAGAGAAAAAAATTTGGTATGTTCAAAATACGACATCTGAAGTCCAAATGTCAGGGTTTTCTTCCAAACTATACCTAATTTCCAGGAATTAAGAGAAGTCATGTGATTCATCAGTAATCTTTTGTGATTTGTATGTCTGAAATGTTGGGAAACCCTCCTTTTCACAGGGGGGCAAAGAGGATGAGAATGAAGACAAATGGGAAGAAGAAAATGGAGAAATTGTTTGTAGGTTTTATGATAAACTGTCCTGCCACTTGTTCTTCAGCGCAGAGATAGGTTATTGGCAGCCTCTCACTTTGGCCACCTCCTGATACCAGTGCCTATGATAGTCTAGAAAGTCTCTGGAGATGGAAGGGAACCCCTCCAAAGTACACTTTTCTGGTGCTGCTGTACCAGCACACTTTCCACCTTACATCAGGGTTCTACTTCCCCATTAAAAAAATACCTCCAAAAGTATCTGATCAGGCCCAGCATCTCCAAGCCACACCACCCAGGTGACGTTCTAGAAAGACATGATAGTGTGCAAGGTATCAGCACAGAGGGGTGCAGCCAGGGCCTGGTGAGGATTAAGGTCTTCATGTATGTGTGATGACTGTGTCCTGCTTTGTGGCTCTGCTACTCAGATAATCTCTTAGCAGAAATATGAGCAGATACCAGCAAAACTAGAAGAGGCAGGGTTCATGCCAGCTGCTGTATGATGCTACTTTAAACATCTAAAAATATCAAAAGCTGTGTACATTAAAGTCTCAGAACCTAGCCTGCAGGTTCTGCAGGCCTGCAGGCCATTTCAAAATGCATGTCAGTGTTTCCTGCAGCTGTATACCTCCTTTGGCAGGGCTGCAAACAGCAAGCTTCTCATCACCTGTGACTCTCTGCAGTCAGAGATAATCATCCAAGACCCAGATATCCTTCCAGTCAGTTGGAATAGAGGCAAAGACCAAATGGAGGGGATACTCTTCATAGGTCAGAGCATCCTTCCCTTGGCCTTTCCTTCCAGGCCATGGAGAAGCCATGAAATGTGAACAACAGACTGCCTTTCTGGCATACCACAGGACTGCAGCCCTAGCAAGTGTCATAAGGTGTCCTTTCCTCCTGATGGCAGGTAGGGTGACTGGAGAGAAGCAAAGGCAAGTGGACTTTCATGTGGATGGTATTGTAAGGAGTACGTGGCAGCCAGAAGTTAAGCATCAATTAAATTTTGGGCCTTGAGGGAAAGAGGTAGTCCCTGTTTTATTGCAGAAGGTGAACCATGGCCATTATTCTGAAGAGAGTTACAAGCCTTTTTTGTTTGCAAAGCACTAGGAACTAGTGTCACTCTGCATTACAACAAATCTAATTTTCTCTGTTGCTGATGGCCAGTCATAGGATATATGATTGCAACACTCAGCACTGCCCTGTAACCTCCCAAAATACCTTTTTTTTCTCTTTCCTATTGGTCTATATTTAAGAACATACCCCTACCCTTTAACATGTGTTCATGTACAGACCGATTGTTATGGCTGCACTGTCCACACAAACTGAGATGACAAAATGTAGTCTTCTGACTTAGGGGACTTGGACCTTGGACTTGGACAAGGCTGGTGATGCAGCAGAAGTGAAAAACTCATTTTCACAGACCTCTCTCCTCTTACTTGCTTATTTATACCCATTAGCTCAGTAAAGTACAAGATGTTTCAACAGGGCTGGGAGAAATAAGGCTTCTAGTTACTCCCTCCCTTTGCCAGTGTTGAGAAAAAAACATAAGCCACTTGCTCTTTTTTAAATATATGGGCACAGGACCTTTAACTGAATACTTTGGTTCTCCTGGCTCTTTGTGTGGACGTAAGTGCTTTGCTTTAACTGGGCAGGAATCAATTAGAGGAGTGAGAAGACCCTTCAGTCATTTGTTTACTTTAGCTCATCCTATCTGCAAATTTATATTGGGCCAGTTTTGTGCTATGTGAACACGCCTAGTCTGGAATCATCAGCCTTTGACCTCCAGCGGAACTGCTAGCAAAGATGGTCACAACTTGGAAATTATTGTGAGGCAGAGATTCTGTTTTAGCCAGTTGGACTAACAAACTTGCTTTAGTGTCAGCACCTGAATGAGGCGTGCCTGGTAATCTCTTTTGGTAAGAGTCTGACCAATAGCGGCCAATAAAGTACGCTTATTTACTCATCATCTTATGAATCTGTTATAGGAGAGGATCAGTTTGACACCTCATGTCTAAGTGGATGCAACCTCCTTGAAGAAAAGCAAGCAGCACCCAATGAAAATGCAAAAGAGATGGCTAGAGTGGTATATCTTTTAAGGCTATTAAGGCAAACTAGTTAACTCTTTTTTTCTTCTTTCTTTTTTTTTCATAAGAAATATTTTTGGTGTCATGCCAGGGGTACTAATGGAGTCCCAGAGGAATGAATGTCAACCCTGCAGTCTCAAGAGTTGGGCCTCCAGCTGGCTATATACAGATGTACTAAATCTAAGTGTTATCCTTACTGGAACAAGCTCCCCTTGGAGTGATTCCCATCTAGTCTGTAGGGAGAACCCAATGTCCAAGTGTGTTCCCACAAATGACCCAACATTAAGTGTCAAAGGATAAGACCCAGCAGTGTTCAGAAACTCTCACCCACACACATTTCTCTTCTGCTGCCCATCTCTTGCCAAAACCCAAGTGCTGCAGCATGACTCTGTTACCTGTGTTTAGTTATGATTCTGTTGTGAGAGAGATTGGTAAGCAGCATGAGTTTACATGGAAAAAATGGGTTTTTACATTTTTTTCCTTTAATAGCGCTTCTCCCCTTTGTTTTGCTCTGTACAATTATTACAGTATTGTTTGATTACATTGCCCCTTTTTTATCCCTCTGTGCAGACCAAGCATGCTGAAAATGAAAGGCAGCATGTAACCTTCTGAAGTCACTAATTGTAGTACTGCAGGTGAGTTGAATAACAGACCGTGGTATATTTTGGTCTGAAGTTCTTTCCTGAAGTATAAATTGGACAACAGCAGGAGAGAGAACAAAAGCTATTTCCTACCTGATGTTCTTGGAAACCTGTTCCCAGTTCTTCATGGAGGACTGCTGCTGTACTTGAATGTATTAAAATAGGGACACATGAATGACATTGATACTCTGCAGTGGAAATAGCGGAGCCTTTTGTATTTTTACCATTGCATGAGACTTATGATAATCTGCTTCTTTCTCTAAATGGAAACCCTCCAGGGAAGTTTTGTGTACTCTAAATAGCATCTCTGTGTGATCAGAGGCTTGGCTTCCTGTGCATGTAATGCATAATAGATAAAGATACAACAATATAAATGCAGATTAGAGGTTATTCAGTCAAGGCAAGCATGTTTTGGAGGTGGGAGGCAAATTATAAAAATGCCAAACAATACATATTGCTGCTATCCTTTCTGGCAAATCTCCATATTTTGCCAAAACATTCTTATAATTCTTAGCAGCAAACGGGATCTGTCTCATAAATACCTATGTCTAAACCACTTACTGTCCTTATGTGTACACTCAGCACATAATCACATTGTCTTTTCTCTAGCCTTGTTGCATTGAATGTCATATAGCTATTCTGATGTGATCTGTGCTGAAAATAGTCTGCAACAGATATGGATATAAACTTTCATAAGATATTTACATCCTCAAAGCAATGCATAAACATCAGTTTTAATGGGTCATCAAACCCATTAAAAGCACTGGGATATGAGTAAGTAGCATTAATCTGTTTTCTAGAGTCAGACAGAGAAAAGGCCCCCAGCCCTCTCAGCACAAAGAGATAGGTCTCAGATTTGACTTTAGCAGAGCCAGTGGCTTCTTAGTTGGGTAAATAAACTCCATTTTTCTAGTTGTTCAAGAGATGATCAGAGAATTTTTTTGGCATCGGGGTTGTCTACATAAAAAAGTTAGCATTCATGGTGCTCAGATGGAAACTGATAGCACATTAGCTGTGTGGACTAATTCTTTCTGTAAGTTCAGTGACAACTCCCTTTGAAGTGGTAAGAAGGAGGGCCCAAACCAATGCTCTTAGAGGAGCATCTCTGTCTGCTATTTCTGCCTTTTTGTGAAGATGAGTTTTCTTTTTATCTCTGTAAACCATATTATGGAAGAACCAGAGACACACCATGTATGGTCATGAACTTACTGTAATGAGTATGGAGGAATAAAGGTAATTTCCTCTCCTTAGATGAAAATTATCGTGCAGTTATTAAAAAAAGGATGAGGGAGAGAGGCTTGCTTATTACTGTCCTTAAACACTTGCCTTTTGACCCAGCTGATGTTTCAGAGGGAATCAGTGGTTACAGCAAGAAACCATTTCCTGTTTCTGGATAGGAGGCTCTGTAATAGGAAAACAAGTTCTTTTATGACCAATTGCAAGGGAAGACAGATCCATTCCTGCAGCAACAGCAGATGGACATGTTTTGTTTGACCCTAGCTACATGATACGGATTCAGGCAAGTAGTGAACTTAAGAGTATTCTCTAGGGATACCACACTCTGAGCTCCCATGATGAAATCGTAGGCTGGGAAAAGTGCATTAAGTGTAACCAAGGACCTGCCTGTATGTGCACAGTGGACTGGCTATGGGGAGATAAATAAGTTGCTGTGAGTTTACTCTTTAAAAAACTTTTGTAGTTTGTAATCTCAAAAAATATGCCTTCATTTTTTTCAGTTGAAATTAGTTTTGGCTTTGTTAGGGATCTTTGCTGCAGGAGAAAACATAGGCACATCAACCTCAAAGCTTTGTCCAAGTCAGGATCTCATCACAGACTGAATTTCAGATTTTTCTCCATTCTGTAAAAGGCTTTGAATTCTTAGCTTTTTAGCCATTCTACCGTGCTATTAGGCATTGCTAGATGAATTGGTACATTTATTATCTTTTTCAAATTTACATAAACAGCCTTTAGTGGAGCAAGAACAGAACCTTAAACACACATCCTCTGGCCAGTGGCTAAGCTGTCATTCTCTGTGTGCCCTTTAGCCAAGAAGCAGTTAAATGTTTACAAGTAGCTAAAAGAAGAGGCTTCTCTAGAGCTTTGGATTCTGCTAGTTAGAGCAGAGGCAGAAAATTGAACTGGTGAGAGACTGAGGCAAAGCTGATGGTTAGGGCTCTTCTCTGCTAGTGAAAGTGTATTTGCACAAAGTAAAGAGGAGAGTTTGAGGGTGTCCAGCACACAGACTGTAGGTTAGTGGCAAAGGGATGCTCCCAAATAAGGAGTCTCCTGTCCTTAGGCAGAGAAATGAATCGTCCTAAGTGCTTGGGCATTTTATAAATGCGATAAGCATAAGTAACAGTTTTGTGAATAGTTTACTGAAATAGGATATCCATCGCTAGATGAAACTGCCTGATGAGCTCAGCATACATTTGCATATACTTTGCAACAGTTCAAGCTACACTCATTGGCTGAATTTGTTACTTGCTGAATTTTGTACCTAATTCATGTTTCATCTCACTTTATGGTAATTTTGTGCATGGTAATATTTTGCCCTTCTCTGTCAAAGTAGTTTAAAAGTGAAAGCAGGAATACAAAATGGCCTTTAAAGCCTTTCATACATGCAGAGCTGACTGCCAGTGCATGTGGGAGGCCAAGTTCTGTCTTCAAACACAGTTTTTTTCTGGCCTCTATAGGAGTCTAGAATTTGTATCTTGGAGAAGAATTTAGCAGTGAATAACAACCTCGGTCATGGCCCCTGAGGTTGCAACAGGTGTAGTCACCACAAATTATGTCTCCACAGGAAACCAGGAGCAGATGAATGCAAGCCTGGTTTGCCACTTAGAGAGGCCAGACGAGAGTAGGATGAGTTTGAGTTAAGAGGCTCTTAGCACCAGTGCAGCCCTGAATGATGAAGACAATTACAAAAGCAGGGTTCATTCATGCGGGTGTAATTGCTGTGTGCTTAAATTAGTTTTGAAGGTGGAACTTTAGCTTCTAGGTCTTGTCAGAAATTTTCAAGAGAACCTACCTCTCTGAGCTCCTGCCAGTTTCCTATTGTGTGCATATACAAAAATCTCATTTTCAATCTTGATAAGCTCTTGGCTTTAATAATGTCTCAAGACTGCAGGTTTCCTAGCTTATTTATCATGCACTGAATAAAAAAATTCCTTTTGTTGTTGGTAAATTCACTGCCTTTCAGTTTCCTTGACTATCAGCTTGCTTTGTATTGTCTGAGGAGATAAAGGGGAATACCCCACTTAACCTCTCAACATCGTTCTCTGCTTCCTTTTCAAGTAATTTTCATATGCCTGTAATACAGTATAACTTGTATAAATGCTACCATTTAAGAGAAAAATAATGAAATCTCCCAGTATCCATATAATGAACTCTGTTACATTCCATTGCCTAATAACATTGTGGTTTTTTCAATTGAGGGACGCCTTATTCGGTCGTTCTGACAAACTGCTGTTTTCTTGTAGCAAAATTGTTCAACACAGTGTTTTTACTGTTTTGTCAATAAGCAAAGGAAATAAAAACCTTATGGGATTCGAACAAGAACATTCACACTCCGTATGTGAGCTGCGTTTGAATTGGAGTGTGGTGGGGAAGCAGAGTATAGTATGCAACCTGTTTACTGAAGTGCATGCCAGCAAGTGAGATTTCATTCTCGTTTGCTAGGATCTCACTTTAGACCCATTTTCTCTCTCTTTTCCTTTGCACTGCTCCCTGACAATATCCAATGCTAGCAGCTTTTTTAATTGCTAGTTTTGGACAAAATTCTTTAATTTTTTTTTTTTTTAAGTGCTCATCCTTACACTGGACTTCCAAGATCAAATTATGCAGTATCTGCTGTAATAAAATGATCTAGTAAGACCTGCTGTTCCTCGGGCATTATCAGTCATTTGGGAGCTCGGCAGCATGAAAGAGGTGGAACTATCTATCTCTGAGCTGAGTACTTGGAATCTCTCTGAATTTAGGCCATGTCTACGACTGAATTTCAGCTTTTTGCTGCTGAATTAACAAATGGTATAAAATTGTGAATTGGAACTATTCTTTTTTTTTTTAATCACATGAGGAAAAGACTGAATGCAGGAAACCTGAAGTTGATTCAAGTGACGCAGTGTTACATAATATGTATTAAGCCTGTGGAAAGCATTGCCATGAGCTATCCACAAATGCTTCTGAGGATATAAAGATCATCCAGAACTGCCTTAGATAAGATTTAAACTGTTTCAGGGGACTGAGTTCAAAATGGAATAAGCCTTTCATTGATTATCTGCTGTTCCTATGTGCCAATTACTCATTAACTGACCACGTCAGGTAATATTACTTGCTTGTTTCTGGCTACTCATTGGAAGCACATCAAATGGAATAGATTTTATGCCAGTTGTCTGCTATGATGCTGCAGTTTCTGTGTTTGCTATCAATTGTGAATTTAGACAGGTTCAAATTATGTTAATTAGTCTATTTTGATGTCAGTGCTCCCTATCTGTTGAGACTGACACTGCTCCACCCACCTATTAATGAATATGTTAATTAACTCATATTAGACACCTAAATATGGCTCTGGAGCCAGGGGAATAGTGACAGCTGATGGCCCTTCAGGGCATAAATGGTTTCTCACTGCGATCAATATTCTCCACTGCTGAAAACGCTTCTTACTTTTTTGGACTTCCACTCACTTAACTCTCCCTCCAGCAGTTGTTTACAATACTGAAGTGCAACCAAGAGTTCAAGCAGAGTAGCCTTAAAAGCTGCCTTAATGTCATCTATAGAAAAATCGTCCAACTCAGCTTTCATCTTCAGACAGAAGGTCAGAGCTCACAGATTTTGTCTTTGGACAGCTTCCATTTTGACCCCCTTTTCCCATCCCCACCCCCTCTAGCCAGTAGGTTAAAAGGCTGCTTAAAATACTGAGTTTATTTCCTGGTGCATCAGAAGTCCCAGATACTCTGGAGATCAAGAAAGTACAAAAACAATGTTTCAGTGTTCTCAGTTCCAGATGGACCTGTTTGCTAAAGCTGTTCACTCGTGTTTGTGGGAGGAGCAAGCCCTTTTTGAAGTCAGTATCTATGCTTGGCTCAGAAAGGGACAGGCAGGGTTTGGGGTTAAAGTGGTTTCATCAAGACACTTCTGGGTAGGCTCTGAATTAGCACACTACAGGCATGGGCACAGACAGAAGGTGGGCTATGCTTCAGGCTGCTGTCTCTCCAGGCATGTGGTCCTGTTTCTGCTGGGTACAGTGGTATTCCCTCTCTGAAATTTCTCCAGGCATGTGGTCCTGTTTCTGCTAGGTACAGTGGTATTCCCTCTCTGAAAGAAACTTGGAAAAGGTGGTGAGGTGGCAAGAAAGGAGGCCACAGCACACACTTTGTTCCCTTTCACCTACATCATGAAAGTACAGGAAAGCAAATATAGCCAAGGCAAGGTGGGCATCATTCTGGCCAGAAGCTGTGCATGGGAATTTTAGCTGATTTCATCTGAATCTGCTGATCTCATGAAAAAGTTTTCCACCATATTCACATGTCTTGGACTCAGAATTTTTGTTTTCCGAGAACCCTTAGGCATGCTGGAGCTTAAGACCCACTGACAGAGAGATGTAGACTAAATTTTTATCCCTGTTATTATAACAGATCTGATTTTTCAAGAATGCTGCACACACAATATCTAGCTCCAGAAACTTGAGCTGTAAGGATCCCTATGTAAAAGTCATACACCTTGTGCAGCAAACCAGCTATAGCTCCCCCACCTCTGGGTCCCAGAGTCTTTCTCTCTGCTTCGTGCTTCCTTTATGCAGTCAGTTCTTAGTATCTATTAAGACTCTAAATCCAACTACCCTTCATGTGACTTAAAAATGTCTGTGGAGCAACAGGGCCTGTTGGTATATAACTGGGATACTCTGGCACAACTGTGATACAAATACCATCTTGGAGGTATGTAGGAGATAAACAACAGTTTTCCTGGAATGTTTCTATATGGGAAAGTTACAGGACTGGCAGCACTGAAGTTATTTATTCATTGCAAGCTACACTACTCAACTGTGTTTAGTGTAGCCTGAAGCAACCACTCTGTCATGGGAAAAGAGGTATTAATTCCCTTTCTGTGCCACAGCAGCCCAGGCTTCGAACAAAGACACTGTGTACACGGAACTGTGGAAACTTACAGCCTTGTAATCAGATGTTACACTATTGACAGTGATTTGGGGGAGGTGGGGAGGGGAGGGTGGTTTGTTATCTGGTTTTGATGAGGCAAACCCATAAATGCGAAAGTTAGTTGGTAACCGAGAAAAGAACCCAGATATTTGAGTTTTTAAAGTCTGTCAGTGAACTTGATGGACACAGGAGTTTTGGTCATTTTATGCAGAGCTGACCTTATGTCTAGACTGACAGCTAAAGTTGAAGGAGCTGCAGAACCATAAGATGTGAAATAAGAAAGATGATTCATTCAGGACACTTGGAAGTCAAGGAGTGCCAGCGAAAGGAGCCAGGCTTTCTTGGCTGATACAGGCACATTAATCGAGGAAGATGTGCTTGCTTTAGGGCATGACCAGTCAGACATCAAGCAACATATGATTTCTCATTTGGAGGAGGAAGGGATAGCATTAAATGTTCTTCACAGAGGACAGTGGAAACCCTTGTCCTTGTGTTAGACCACAGTGGCATTGTTTAGAGCGGGGAAATGTAAAGACCTTGTTTTATCTATATAATCTTGACGTTAAGCTGTGGGGCGTTCTGTGTGGGAGTTGCTTTTGGTGCCAAGGAGCAGGCAGTGATTTCAAGATGTTGGCTAAGTAGACCTATCTGGCAAAAAGAGACTGCAAAAGAACGTAGGATGAGATGATTGCAGTGCTAGGAGGAAGAAGGAGCCTGTGAGTCCTATGTGGATTACAGCAGAGGTAGGGTTTTCATAATCCAGTAAATATGTGGGCTGAGTATTTCTAGCAACAATTGTTTCTCCTTTGGTGCTTCCAGCAAAAATTTCAATACTTTGTGGTTAAAACAGCAAAGCAGAATGAAAGAGGCCTATATGCTGCTCTTTGGAGAAACTGATGGGATGGCATTGTTTCATTATGTACTGATCAGTTATTGTTCAGGTTTTGGCTTAAAAATGCCAGCACTTAGAGCAAAAGGCATTGGTCAGGCTGCAGCATTAAGTCAAGAAAGATGCACCAGTCTGAATATGTGACCAAGGACACTGATGTTTGACCTTTCCTACAACAGAGAAAGAGAGTGAGTCAATAGAGATCAGGTGGCCAAGCAGCACCCAAGCTTTGTCAAAGCCAAATTACACATAGTGAGAGGATCTACCTGGTAGAAAAAGACTGTAGAGCACTACTTGTACATGCCAGAAAATTTCACAGAAGTAAATATTAATTCACTTAGTTATTTTTTTATTATGACTAAGTTCCAGACCAGCTGACAGCTTTGTTCAGAGGGTTTTACAATACCTCTGGCCGCATTTAAAGTTTTTGTAAAAGAATGCACATAAAATGCCGGAGACATGTCCAGTCATTACGTTATTCATGTGGAGTATTTTGTAAAGCCAGAAGAGGGTGAAATTTTAAAGACATTCCAAAATAAAGAGCCCAGATATAGAAATTTTCTGAAAAAATATCTGTATTAACTTAGAATGTGAGAACTTTCATTTCTACCTATAAGGAGCCGTGCATTATTCTTGATACCCAGGTCTGTATGTCCTGTTGAATCAGCTGTATAGGCATTTATAACTTGGAGAAGTTCTTTGTAATGTGTTTCTCTTGGCAGCCAAGCCTATATCCTTAATGAAGACATCTAAAGGGGAAAGGACAGTTTGTGATGAAGTCAAAAATCTGCTCAGACTGGAAAGATACCAGTCCTTTCTGTATAAGAACAAGTTTATAACATACTCGGTGTATGTGGCTCATGCTGTAAAATAGAATGATTGTAAAAACTGTGTTTGCATCAGATAATCAGATAACCCATCTATTCTGAGAAGAGCCACTGTAAGATTTTTAACAGATACTGGTATGTGTCTTGAATAGAAAATTCAGACAAAGGATCATCAGATGCAGAGAGCACTTGCATTGAAAGCAAAACCTGTGTTTTGTATCACTTTCTTTTAGATTTGGCCAAAAGTTTGGATGCATGCAAAACTGGAGATTTTTTATAAATTTATAATCTGGAGTCTTGCAGATTCTGTTCAATGAAAAGTCAGATCTATATGTGCATAGAGGTAGGTCAGAATCACTTTTCTGACGTCTTTTGAGAGTATCTGGGAATCAGAGTGGTGATATTCTTCAAAGTGCTTAAAGAAGTATTTGTTAGTAAGGAAAGCAGCAATTCCAAACAGAATGAATTATGCTCCATTTTTCTTTGTCTCCAGAAACCACTTCCTTTCCTGAAAGCATCCAAACAGCCAAAAGGCACTAGTGACCAAAGAGCATAATTACAAGTAGAACTAATTACACAAATTAATCTTCTGAGACCTACTGCTGACATGGAGAATACATATGAAGTTAAAGTTTGTATTCTCAAAGTTCGGATATATTTGAGTCTCTGGTTTTGGCATAGGCCTGTCCTACTTCCAACTAACTAGTTTGCTCCTGTTTTCTTTGGATATTTTTTTCCAAGTGTGCTTTTTCACTGTGACTCATGCAGGATAAAGCAAACAAGGTTGGAGTGTGTGAAAGCAAAGCTTCCGGAAGAGTACCAAGTCACACTATATAAATCCTACACATACGAAAAACCTGTTGTCTTTGCAAGCCCATAGAAACATTCTCTGGATGGAGCAATGCCTACAACTTACAATTGTTTGGTGGGGGTTTTTTGTTGTTTTGGTTTTTTTCCTTCTTTTTTATTTTCTTTTCTTTTTTCTTTTTTTTTTTTTTTTCCTTTTCTTTTCTTTTTGGTTAATATATTGTGCATTGCAGAGAAGGGTGGCTTGGAAAATAACTGAGAAATACAGTCAAGTAGTTAAACACTAAATGAATCAGGAAGGTGGGAAAACTGGTAATTTTTGAATAACCCTCTTGAAGCTATTATATTTTGGGGGTTTTTTTCAGCTACTAGAGGAAATTTATGGTGGCATGCAAAATGAGTCCATAACTGAACATTTTAATGAACAAAATGGAACTTCGTTGGTTTTTGATGCCTTGTCTTGATTTTGTGTTATTCTAAATGGCAAATGCCATTTTTCTTTTTTCTATCTTTTAACTGTTAGGTAGTGATCAGATGTTTCATCAAGAAAATATTCGTGATGCTTTAAATTCTCATTTACACCTTAAGTAGCTGCAATGCTCTAATCCTGCTGTAAGTATCTCTGAAATTCACTGATGACATCTTAAAACTTGGTGTTAAATTCCATTTAGGTAGTGGGGTTTGGGGGAGGAAAAATGTGTATATTTTTATTAAAATATATTGATGTAGTGTTTGTAGCCAAGTAAAGGCTGTAAGAAACATTGGTGATTTTATCCTGTTCTACTATACCAAACCCACTAATGACACAGCCATTAGACTATGAAATCTTCCCTTTATTTTAAAAATATATCATTCCCCTCTCTCTCTCAGTGGGATAATCAGGTGTTATGGCTTCTGCCTTTGTTGGTGTTCCTATAATTTTGGGAGTGTCCTTCCAGTTGTTTGAATGCCTTCTAGTAGTGCATATCTAGTGGAAGAAGAAAACACAATTATTAGAAGCAATTCTTGGAGTCTTTGTTTCATTTTCCTTAAAGCTTGTACCATCTGGGATTGTGGGACCAAGGAAAAAAAGCAATTAATTAAAATTTGGGGAGGGGGGAAGGCAATTTTTAGTTCCCATGATTCTGTTGAAAAAGCTCTGAAACTCTAATGCTTCAAAATGCAGGGGGCAAAAAAATCAAGAACTCAAGAAAAGCCCCCAACTTCTTCTGATTTAAACCAGTCTCATCATTTCAGTCTTTGTGTAAATCATGCTTGTTGAGTGCTTCAGATTAATGTTTCTAAGGTTTTCTAGGTTGTATTTTTTGGTTGTATTTATGCTATGAATTACTTTATAGCTTGTTGGGGTTTTTGGAGGTGGGAGGTTGTGTTGTTTACATTTGCGGATTGATTGCGAACAGTTTCCCAGAGAATATTCAATATCTAAAATTTCAGCTGGGTTGATTAGCTGTGAATGCTCACATATGTTGTGTGGCTTTGTTCCAGTTCCTGGATTCAATGAGCATAACAACTGTGGCAGTATGGATTTTGAAAAGTACTGATGGTATCCAGAAGGCACCAGTTTTCTTCAAGTCCCATTGGCAAAGGCAGAGAGAGGGATAGGTCCCATTCAGGGACCTGAATGGAACAGGACATAAGGACACTAAAGACACTTCCCTCTACTTTCTCAGGTAGCTGTACACGCTCTCCCAAATACAGATTCTTTTATGACTTTGAGCAGCAAAAGGGGTTGGTGCTGCCCCTCGCTGCTTTTTTCTGAAGCTTACTCAGCTGTCACAGGTGAAGGTCCAAGACTGAATTTAAGCAGGAGCAACAGCGGGATGTAGTGGAACTAGGGAGAAATGCTGTCATGAACACAGATTTCTGCAGATGAAAATTATACTTCAAGCTCTTTAAGCACATGTTATTCTTTAAACATAAAGGACTGTGTTTGTTAATTTTCTTTCTTTGGCATGATTGTCAGCCTATCTGTTGAGACAAGACAGAATAACAGCCAGGGAGAGGTGGGTCAGAAGAGCAGGCAAGCAAATCTGTCCACCATATGGAAGTCTGAATGTTGCAGCACACAGCCTAGGACAGGCACTGCCTTCTTAACTTCCCAGAAATCCAAACATCAGTGCCATTCCTTCAGTCCAAAGGAAGAGACATTTGTCTTAAATAGGTGGGACCTAACAACTGTAATCAGACTATTTGTGGATGTGCTTCCTTTTCTGGAGCTTACAGGCATATGTGTTGATAAAGGGTCTAAATGGTGAGTGTGTGCTAAGAGAAGGCAACCACGAGCTTCGTATTAGAATCAGCAGTGTTCTTCTTATTTCAGTGCAGAGCTAGTTGCATTTTCTTTTGTTCTTTCAACAGGTTAGTAATTACTGTTGCAGTAATTAGGCATGATGGAGAGTATATAAGACAATAAATGGTTATTCTGTGCAGTAGTGGGGGATATTTGGTGCCAAGCTTATTATTTTCAGTCAAAGCTAATTATCTCTATTATAATACATGACTCTCTTCCTTGAATTATGAGTGGGAAACTGCTGAATAGATTTTATTTTTTTTTCAAAGTGCCCTGAACCATGGAGAGAAATGAAAATTAAAAACAATGAAAAGCTTGTTAGACAATGAGACGACTCATCTATAAAGCTATTTTGGATAGATTTTTTTCCCCCTCCTCTCTCGTCTGCAGTTATATAAATATCAAATGCTTATCAGGAAATAAATCGTTGCATTACACACGGTATGGGTATAAAAGTTTAGTTCAGACATCAGAGAAACCGGTGTGGATTCAGTGGGTGGCAGGCAGGGAGCTGCCTGGCCATTCGGGAGCGCTGGCGCTGGCTGAGGGGAGCCATGAGGTCACCGCTGGACACAGCTGTGCTGCCCTCGGCCCGGCCGGCCTCCGTGAGCAAGGGATTTGCAGATGTTCCTATCAAGCGCCTTTGAAAAAGCCTGGCTGCCCAGAACTGGCATCTGTTTTGCTTGTGTTTAGGGCCTGCCCTGGAAATCTGAGCAGGGAAGCAATGTCAGAAGGGATTATACCCTCTGGCTGGCTTACCTCGAGCAATAAGGCCGGCAGAGAGCGTGACTCTGACTGGTAGCGTTTGTCGCTCGGCAGATGCTACTCTGTCATTGATTAATCATGCAGCCGTCTCTGCTCCCCTTACATCATGGTTTCAATTTGTAGCAGTGACAAGGCTGATCACCTTTCCAGTCTTAGCCGGCTTACAACATACCCTGGGTCCGCTTTGCCCCACACGTCTGAATCATGCTGTAACTTGACCCCCTGACTGGTGAAACCCGTAGTAGAGCTGCAGCTCCCTGCCAGCGCCGGCGGCCGCAGTTCAGCCGGCTCCGGGCACCCCTGCTCCCAGCCCTTCCCACCGCGTGCCCGAATCGCCTTCCCGTGGGGACTGCGGAGCGAGGCTCAGTGGGAGGGAGGTGGTACACAACCACGCTTTGTCTGAATGCACCGGCAGCCGCCGATGGCGTGGACAGCAAAGAGCTGCGAAGCGCTCCTGGGTTCTGTGTTCGCAAAGTTGTCACTGAAATACCCTCGTCAGGCTCTGTTGGGTGATTGATGGGCAGTGGGAAAGGCAGGTGGTTGCTGCTGCTGTTCGCCGTGGAATGTAAATACTCCTGTGTTAAGAGGGCATGGGGCAGGAAAGTGTGTGTCTGTGTGTGCAGAGTTCTGCCATTTCCTGCTTTCCACACAGACTTTTCCTAATTTAAATTTTTTTTTTTTAAAAAATTGAGTTCCCTACTGAAGAGAAGCAGTAAAGCTTTCCTGCGAATTTACAAGGCAGCTTTCCTTAGAAATTCTGTAGCGTGCTTTTCCATGTGCTACACAACAGATGTTTGAAGCTGATCGGTGTCATGTGTTGCATTTTTGCGGTACTTTAATACGTGCTTTTGAGAGACAAGCAGTACAAAGAGGAGCTGAGACTCTAAGATGGGTATAATTTTCACAGTGCTGTCTTTGGTTACTCCAGTAAAACCACATCAAACTATCACTGTGCTGCTCATCTGCAGTCTAGGCTAAAAGCTGCTTGACTCCTGGCAGAAATTTCATCCTTTACCTGCACACTAATTTTTCCAGAAGTCCCTTGCACCACACAAAAGCTCTGTTTATTGACTATAGATTTTCATACTTCTCATAAAACTGCAAATCAGACTTTCTCAGTTTTCTTTGGTAGTGGCATTGTTAAACAGAGATGATGTCACTGAACTGCTTTTTTGATGATGTAGGTTTTATTTATTTAAATTTATGGTGCAATACAAATTGTCTTTCTCAAATTAAGCGTGATCTTGTGACCTCTCAGCAGGGATCTTACACAGAAGATTACTGTATCTGATGTTCATCACTGTGCTATCCCAAATCTTAGTTCAGGTCAGTGATTGCATTTTGAGAGCTTCCTTTTAGGAGTGGCTGAGCTGAGACATAGCAAAGATACCTTACTAATTCACTTTCTTGGTGTCACTGAACATCCAGTTTGATGAAAAGGAAAGGTGCTTATCACTAAACTGTTCCTAGATCCTATAAGGCCATAGCCATATATTCAACAGGAGTGGCAGAGAATTTAAAAAAATTAATAAAAACAGGAGCTATTCAAAGGTGGTGTTTCAGTTTTTTTTCATAATGTCCCTATCAATTAATATAGTCAGTGGGTGAGGAAGGATTCACATGTATTAGCATTCAATAATGTTTATTTACATGAAAGAGGGTTTTAAGATAGGACCCCTGGGGTGGCTAAAGGCTAATAGAAGCTGTGTGAGAGCTACTAAGAAAGCATTAGTATGTAAAGTTAAGACAAGACAGTCAGCTATACTTTTAAATGCATCTAAATAAGGATATAAAATATTTATCTGAGATGCAGGAGAAGTGTAAGCCTCTTGACTTTCACAAGGCAAATATATCTGTAGCATAAACAGATGAAAATAGAGACAGTTTTCACATAATCAAATGTGTAGCACTCATTCCTTCATTCCTTGGCCTGAGAATCCAAAACTTAGTAGCTAACAAGTAAATATTGTAAAACATAGTATTAGCTGATTAGATCTGGCAAGAAACAAAACTCCAGACTACGAACCTGCAGTACCAGAGAGGAGGAAAATCCATTAAACATACGCAACAGTAACTCATAATGATAATCTTGTAGTGATGTGTCTGCAAACTGTAACTCAAAAAGCCAAACTAACCCATTTACAGCTTCCAACATCTCAACAGAATACCTTTGGATGCTATTACTCTATTTTTGTTTTATGTCTCTTTTGTAGTGGCAACTTAACTGTTTTAAAGTGTATCTCTGTGGGAATTGATGGGTTTTATTATGTATGTTTTTGTACTATAAGGAGAATGATCGATTTTGTTTATGCTTATGCTGGTTGTTGTTGTTGTTTGGCTGTGAGACAAGGTTGCTATCAACAGAAGGGATGAAGCATGAGGTAATGACTACAACTTAAATGAGAACACTTGTCATACCTGCTTTTTGCTTGGACTGATCATCAAGTATCAGGACATAGTCAAATGCCACGTGTGTTTCCTTTCATGTTGACAAACTGGCAAGCTTAATGGAAGGTAAACTTTGACATTTCTTAACAGTTTCCTTTGCCCTTGAAATCCAAGCTACTAGTACTGTGCTAAACTATTTAGGATCTGCTGAGAGTCAGTGGAACAGTTTATATATCCAGTTTGCTTTAGTATTCCCTGACCTGATTCTCCTCTGCTAAGGGTGTATTTTGCTTGATCCAACCTTTCTCCACAGTCTCTCAGACCTGGGATTCCTGAAGGCCAGTCCTGCTACAAGATGAAGGCAGTGTTCGGTACTTTGGCCTTTTCCATATTCTATGTCACCAGGTCCCCAGTCTTGCTGAATAATAGGCTCACATTTTCCCTAGCCTTCCTTTTGTCACACACGCACTTATAGAAGCCCTTCTTGTTGTCTTCGATATCCGTCACCAGATTAAGTTACATTTGGGCTTTGGTGTAACTAACTTTGTTCCTGGGTGCTCAGACAATGTCTCCACATTCCTCCCAGGTTATCCTTCACCCTCTGTATGCTTCATTTTTGTGCTTGAGTTGGTCTAGGAACTATTCTTTCATCCATGTAGGCCTCCTGACATTTTTTGACATTGTTGGGATGGACCTCTTTTGATCTTGGAGGAGATAAATGATCCTTTAATATTATCCAGTTTTCTTAGGCCTCTCTTCCCTCCAGTGTCTTATCTCATGGGACTCTTCCAAGCAGATTTTTGAAGAGGTGAAAGTCTGCTCTCCTGAAGTGCCCAGTGTTTTGAGCTTGATTTTTGCCCTCCTCTCTGCCCTCAGGATCCTGAACTCCCCCATCTCATAATCTCTTCAGCCAAGGCTGACCTTGACCTTGATCTTCACATTCCTAATGAATATCTCCTTGTTGGTGGGCATGAGCAGCAGAAAATTTCTTGTTGTTGGCTCTTGTCACTCATGCTCTCTAGAAACCTCCTGGATTGCTTATTGTCCTGCTGTGTTGTCCCTCCAGCAGATATTGGGGTGGTATAAGTCTCTCAGGAGGTCCAGGCCTGCAAATGTGATGACAAAGGTGCTTAAACTGTTAGGACAATCCAGAGAGGGAATGGAAAGAATACTGATGATAGAGAATATTTATGTTAGTGCAGAACTGTGGAAATACATTCTGTCTTGCATACTGCCTGCTGAAAAGGTTACTACAAATATCCCTTTTCATACTGGAGACTTATTACCCACACTAGAGTTACTGTCCCCTCAGCATCACGGGGACCACTTAAACCTGTTTGTGTCAGAAAAAACCTGAGTGAACAAAGACTAAATATTTAAACATTTTCAGCCAACTTCACTCATTTTGCCTGAAGCACACTCGCTCCCTAGCAGGTCAGCTTGCTGTAACCTCTGGCAAGGGTGAGAGGCAGCTGGGAAGATCATCATCTTCAGCTGGCATAACTAGGTCTGTAAAAGGACTTCTGTCTTTGGCTTTTCTCCACTCTAGACATACTCTGCATATGACTAATTTGTTTTTTAAAAGAAAGCCACAGAACACTTACCCAAAGAATTCTGCTGCCGCAGCATTCCTGCTGAGAGGAAGACTGAGCTATGGTCTTGTCTTGGTCTGGGAGGTGAGAAACCTGATGGTGTTTGCAGTTATTGGTCTAACCTGGAGTGGAATGGCCAGTCAAGAATTATACGAGGAATGAGAGAAATGCTGCTCAGAAATGAGACCTTCAGCATTTACTTATACCCCTGAACCTGCCTGAGTGTTGAGCATTGGAATCATGAGGAAGAGACACCATTTGAAGAAGACAGGAAATAAAAAAGAGAGAGGAAATGCTGAATCAACTGGAGTTCGTCAAATGCAAACACGAGAAGACAAATGCTTTGCGAAAGGGTCTTAAATTTTTGCTCTTTTCTTTGACTGACAAGCAGTGCCATCAGGACCTAAACATTTTATTCCTGGACCCATGTGGACCAGAGTGCTAGTTTCTTCTTCTAACTTCTTGGCTAGCTGCAATTTGCTGAGCTTTGCCTAAAGTTCTTATAATTAATATAAATTTTAATTTAGGAAAGAGTTGGACTCCATTGATGGGGGCATATCACAAGGAGGATTGATAAAAATAGACTCAACTACAGGAGAACAACTTCTCATGTTAAGGCAACACCTGGTACTGCTACACCAATTGCTGGATGGACAGGGACTTCCTGAGGAATCTGCAAAATCTAGTGTAAAGAGCTAAACTCCTCTAGCAGAGATCCATGACAAATTTCCAGAGATGAGAAGAGAACCACCCAGGTATGTTCAAGCTCTGCATTCCAGGCAATTGAGTACAGGGCTCTCACGTCCAAAATGAACTGTTGAAGAGAAAAAAATTCTTCAGCTTCTGATATCTGTGACAAACTGGGCCCATTCTGACATCCTAGCAGCCATAATGCCCCTCTTTGCTTTTCTGCTTCATCTTTTGTGGATTGTGAATGCCACAGGCCTTAGAAGTTCACTTGCAGGTTTTCCATTGTGTTTCCACCACTGTCACCCCTACATCTCACAAAACTGAGTGTTTTTTCAAGATTTCCTTAAATTCTGTATTGTAAACCACAGAATGGTATGCTTTTTTTCATAATCCGGAAACTGTGTCTTAATTCCATACTGTAAGTCAAACATGCAGAATGGTAACAGCAGGTGGGAAGGTGCCTTAAGACACCCATCAGATTTGGGAATCAGATTATTTTAGAGTTGGAAGTTGCTTTTTAATAGATTCATGTGGTAGTACTAATGATGGATGTTGTTGCAGTTAATAAATACACATTCTATAATAATGGAAAATAAGCATAAAAGGGGTCTCATGTGAACCAAGAGCCAATGTTGTTATAAGAGTGAGAAATAAAGGGAGAAGCAATAAGTATTAAGAACCCGTAATAACTCAAGCAACTGAGTTGTGCATTTCTGGATGTGTTGGAGATTTTCCACGGATATTTCCTATGGAAAGAATTTATGAATCAAAGCATAAGAGTTGTCCAGGGAAGATTGGTCCCACATGGATACTGTTGCTGTTTTAACTCATCCAAATCTTCAAAACTATTCACTATGAACAGATTGTATTCATAAGTACAGGAAGCATTTGCATTTAGCATAGCTAAATTAGCTAAAGCAGAAATGAACACACTCCATGTAATGTTTAACCAGAAAATAGAACAGTTGTATGGTCAGAGTGAGACATTTGGAGGGGGAAGATAGAGCAAGCCAAATTTTGCTCCTGGTTGGGGTTACCAGGGGAGTGCAGCAACATTGTTCCTAGCAAAACATGGCTGGGTTAATTTGCTTTCTACTTGCATCGGCATTCTTGTTAGTTGTTATTTCCTACTTAGGCAGAAAGGAGAGCTGAAACCTCCATTTTTAATGTCATGGAAAATAGCTAAGACTATATACTCTGATGGGACCTATTTTGTATATATTTGAGGAAGGAGATACACCATTTATCGTATTTTATTTTAAATAATGCTACCTGGGTATCAGTACATTTCCCTTCTCTCTTTCCTCTTCAAAAACCCCAAAGCCATACCATTCCTAGGACAACTTTTGACTCAAGAGTGTGCGGTTACAAACTACCCCAACTCTTGTAGAATTAAGTAGGGTTAGAAAAGTTTTGGATACCTTTGCATTCTCAGACAGTTAGCAATTCACATCACTGAAACTTCAGATTTAAAAAAAAGGACTTGGAGTTTTCTTTTAATTATCTTTCCTGGAATAAAAATTTTGCAAGCAGCTTACCTGTATTAGAAATGTTGTAAATCTTTAAGTTTATTAGATACCACACCTACACTTGCAAGAAGATTCAGGATGGGCAGAAATGTTACCAAAGTTTCATAATGCTTATGCAAATACTTTTCATCTAGAAATATCCTGAGTGCTAGGATCCCAATTGCTTCCCAGCCTCATCCTGGACAGATTCAGTGAAACACATCATATTTATTACCAAACCTTTGGAAATGCAAATATACCTCAGCTTAGAATTTTAGGACTTAAACTAAACTTGTTTAGTTTGTTTTAAACAGTATTCCCATTATTACAAAGTTTACTGTTTGTTGTCTAGTGATGTAGAGAATTGTGCTGAAAGGTTCAAGGTTGAAGTCTTCCTGGGGTAGAAGCAAATGTAGCTGGTGCTGTCTAGCTCTGGTGTGTGTGTCAGTCACATTTTTAGTACACCATTTGTCCAGCACTAGGCATTTTCACTCAAGACTGAATATGCCACAGATTTTTACTGGCCAGGTCATCTTGAACCGTCTGGAGCTATATGGATCCAAGCATACGCTAATGTCACATTAAGAGGAGTCAGGGGGTATATCCCTGCCCTGGTTCCTCCCTTCCTGCAATCCCTCTTGCACTTTGATTTTCATGCCCACCGTGTGAGCTACAAGACAGTGGAAGTGCCCAGTTTCCCTTGATCTGGAAAACAAGGTGACTGGGACTGAAAGGAGCACTGCAGAGTGTGCTCCCACAGTCTCCAGCACCTCACGTCAGTGTGGCTTTTCACAGTGAGGTTCTTGCATGCTGATGCAGCGTCATGGAGTGTTTACTGCTGTTGCAATATGTTCTCTAAGACATGGGATATCATCCAGTTCCTCTGGTTTCTCACTCCAGCATCTCTCCAAGACAAAAAAGTAAAAGCCTAATATGGCAGTATTCAATTATTCTTACTGTACAAGGTACAAGCACAACATCTACCGTTAATAATGGATGTTTTAAAACCATAAACTCGTTGTCCATATTCTTTAACAGTTGGGGAAGAAAGTTGATCTTTCCTGAAAATATTGAAGCAGATGGGAGCAATGTGAATGCCAGAATAACCCTACAAATTCTACTAACATGAAACAGTTTTGGACAGTTCAGGACATCTGGAGTGAATATGGGAGAGGGAAATGAAAAATTTCTTGAATGTACTTAAAGGCTGAAATAGAATTACAGTGGCACAGACATGCAGAAACTGAATGAAATACACACATGGATATGGCAGAAGGCTTAAAAGGAAGTCAGCCTGCTAGGAGCAGAACTATTTTTAGTCTCCTAATGAAGAAAGCAGCTGTATTTGAGAAAGTCAGTCACTCACTGCTTGGAAAATCAGCTGGAACTCTTTTTGGGTCCTGGTGTTCTGGTTGTGAGAGGAAAATCTTATGTGTAAGCTCTTTCAGCCCTAGAGAACCTTAAATGGCAGTCATCTTGGCTTTTGAAGCACAGTTGGGAGCTTCTTGGGAACAGATTCACAGACTTCTGTTGGAGCCCATGGTAACTCTGTGGTGTTCAACCATTCTTGGAATGAGCATTTCTTCAGGAGACAGCAAGGATCTGGCAAAGTGCTCTGAGATGTGCATTGAATGTAACATTGAGTTCTGCCTTTTTTTTTTTTTTCTGTGCTGTGCAGCTCATTATACAATGTTTATTTCCATTCTTAATTTCCCCAAAGCTTTGCTGGGGTGCAGGCTGTCCAGTTCATTGTAAAAGCCCTGTTTTCTTCTCTGTGTAGTGTTTGTGATACATATGGGAATGGAAGAGAGCCACTTTATTTTACTTCTCCAGTGAAACTTGAATTGTGAAAAATTGTATTGCTGATTTTAATGTACCGTCTTCTTTGTATAGAATAAGCTCTTTTGTAAGGTTTCTTTGGTATAAAAGAGAGAGATGTCTTTTTCTGTCATATTGCTGAGTTAAACAATCAAAGTGAGTTATGGGTGTCCTGGCTGTGACAAGAATGGACAATAGTTATCACCATGTCAAAACCATCAAATGTACTTGCTGGAAGTAAAAGAGACAACTTGATTTTTCTGCTGGCTTGAGGAACCATTTCTGAACTAGTTAAAGTAGATGCGTCATAAAAGGATGACTTGAGAGAAAAGGGATTTTAGCTTCAAGCCAGTATTGGGGAAGCCTGACCACAGCCATCTGCCTGAGATGGCCTGGCATTTTTCAATGAGAGGATTTTCAATGAGATATTAGTGAGGAGGGCAGCTTGGGTTTGGAAACCTGCTCCTGCAAGTGGTCAGTCATTTTCAGTCAATGGTCATCTGCCCAAACCATTAGGAACTGAACAAGATCTCAAAGGTGGGAGGAAGGCAGGATATGGAAGAAGAAATGCCATAGAGAAGGAGCTGGAACCTGGACTTCATGGGTATCCCTGCCCCTGGGCAGGTTTGCCAGAATTCTTCAGACACTTTCAGCTCCCAAACTTGCATTTGGTTTCTTTAGAAATATGGTTTTTTCTTGTCTGTCACATGCTTTAATACATGAAGTGTTTTATATAGTGTGGAATCATCTTGTGTGTAGGTGCATGAATCCTCAGAAACTGGGAGGAGGGGAAGGGGTTGTATGCACCTGATCTCCTTTTGTAGTAAGACTATGGTCTGGGGAAGAAGTTGATGCTCTCAGCCTCTTCCCATTTGCTTGTCACCTGCCAAGTGTTTGCGGAAGACTATCCCTCTTCGATTTCCTGGCACAGTTTCTTGTCCCTAAATCTGCTTCTGCCGGAGCAATATAGTTTTAGAAAATAACCTTAAAGTATTAAAAAGTGGGAAGATCATTGACTGAATTGCATAAGGGGCAATTGCGTGAGTATTTATTCTGGCATCAGTCAGGCAGCTTGGGGACAGTGACCAGCAGCTAGAGGGAGCAGGAGCCTCCTTGCCCGACTCAAGGGCAGTCAGTGCCACAGATCTGACCACAGCCTTGCTTTCTGACACAAATACCTGAAGTTCTTGGATGGTTTCAGTAGAGCCTGTTTTGCATAAACCATTTCTATTTTCCCATTACTCATATGTCCCTTTGTTAACAGCATAATGTAAATAATTCTGTGCTGGATTTGGCATTCATTTAAACAGGTGTAACACTAAAGCAGTCGTAATTGGTTTCGGTGTTCCCAGCCTTCTCTCTGGCTGCAGTTTCCAAAGGAGTTTACTTGTTTTTGCTTTTGAAGGTTCATTATTACCATAATTCACTCATCAGTCTGCTGTTTTTCATGTTAATTCACTTTTATAACCTGGTAGGAGGCAAGATGAAATGTTTTAGGCTGCATCCTAAGGTTATTCTTTGAGTGGCCGGTGTTTTAATTGGTTGGGATGGGCATTGGCAAGAAGAGGTTTGTGATATTTACAGTCTTCAGGAATCTGTGTAAAAGTAAAAAAATGCTTCCTGATTCTGTATAAATACCACATCCAAAGCACACCTGTCTTCTGCCATGTGGGCCAGCTAATTCGTTTTTGATCTATTTTTACTGTTCTTAGCTGAAAGGCAGTTTTTTTGTTAAATTCCACAGAAAGCTCTAGAGCTGTTTTAGGGCTTTGTTGCTGTGAAAAATAGCCATGGTTCTGTTTTTTTAAAAAGCGTTCTCGAAGAATAATTACAATGATTGAGAATGCTCCTTAAAAAAACCCCAGAAGCATGTACATTTTTCATAGCTACACGTCTCTAAAATGTCTTTGTGGGTTTCTTCACATATTCAGGAAACTTTTAAAAATAAAAAGGAGCAAATCTATCTCAGAGCTTGGCAACAGCTGAAGTTTATATTTCACAAGTATCTGAAAATGGGTTCCTCCCCATTTGCAGACACAGATGCCAAAGTTTTAAACTGACAGTGCAAAGTTTATATTGCAAGCTTTGTAAAAGCGCAAAGCAGCATTTTTCTGCTCTGTGCCAGTCCTGCACTTATGCATGGCTGGGATGAGGCCTTGTTGGACAGTGATTAGGATTATTGTTTATGAATTCCTAGCCTTGCGGTCGTGCGGAGCAGCAAGTCGGCATCGTTGAATTGGAAATTGTAGACATGAAAATAGCAAAAAGGTTGCCCCTGCTGCTAAACTTTTGGCAGTATTTTGTATTCCATTCTTGTCTGTATTAAAACGCAGAATGTAATGAATGGGCCAAACCCTGAAATCCTTATTTGGTTATTATGAAAAGAGAGAGAAAAGGCTGTGATTCATTAGGAGAGAGATGAATAAGAGACTGCAGAGAAGGTCTGTGCAAGGTAGCTCAGAAGCTTCGATTCTCTTGTGTTACAACCCAGCAACACAAGGGTTGTCTGAGCACAGCAAATGGTGGCTCTATCAGAAGTAATGCTTTAAATAGTCCTCATGCTGAGGCAAACAGAGCAGTGATGTAAGGAGATGCCTGCTGCTTATGTGATATGTCTAAGCATGTGTGTGCAGGGACAATTGGAAAAGCCGGGTAAATTCATGCCCCTGCAAAGATGTCTCAGGTGGAAATCATTGCATGGGATGCTCCTGAAACCAACTATTTCAAAAGATTAATTCAGAGATTTTTTTTTTTTTTTTTTTTTTTTTTTGGTTACTGGGAGCACAAAATACCTGGGGTTACCTATTATTTCAAACAAAAGGGGTACAGGGAAAAAAACCTGTTGTTCCAGCAGCAGAGCAGTTGCTAAGTGTCAGGTCATTAATCCCACTTCAGTATATTGCTGGGAGCAGCAGGAGTTACAGATGTTTGATTGCATCATCACAGTATAGTCTCTGATGATGGTGGTTTGGGTTGTTGTAATCCCACAGAAATTATACTTTGGCTTCAGTGCTTTGGCCTGCCTGAGCATGACTGATCGTTATCTGCTTTTCAAGATTAGCTGAAAGTGCCTAGCTAAATGCTCTGAACTTTGTGGCAGAAGAGGATGAATTTGGGGGCCAGGTCTGTGAAAATGTTGCACAAAAAAAGGCTGCTGTGTTTACTCCCTTGTTCTCCCCGGCATAAATGGAAAAATGAGAGCTCAGCCTGTCTGTTTGGGATACATTCAGCTGCTTAGCTCCTGGCACAGGCCGCTACAACCATGGTAGTCTGCATTTCAGCAAAGGCCAGAGGGTGTTTTAAGTAATATTGGGATGCAAGTTCTTGTTCCCTTCTCCCTGCTTTTTACATCAGATGCTGAATGAGTTGCACGTGCAGGTTTGTGAGGGGGGTGGTTCAGCTGCTCTGCCTCACACTCCCCAGCCCTCCCTGATCTTGTGTCCCAGAGAATATCGAAGATAATTTTAGTAAAAGGCTGTTCTGTGCCCTTTGGCTCATCTGTTTACAAAGTCACAAAGTCTCTTCTCATTATTTTTCAGGGATCAGAGGGGACAAAAGTTTAAATATTAGCTCAGTTATTTAAACCCTGTGGCAATGCCAGTCTGCTTGGCACATAGTGTTGAATCTAGTGATAAGATATTCAGCCGACTGATGACCCTCGCAGCGTTGTAAGAAGTATGCTGATTAATTCTCTGCAAGGGATAGGAGGGACAAAGCGTCTTCTATGTTTTATGACAATTGCTAGTCAAAAAATCTGCCAAAAATCTGGGCTTAGAGATCTATGCTGTTGCCCTCCAGAAAACCCTGATTTCCCAGAGTCTTCTAGAGTACTCTTAGATAAGCAATGCTGCCGATGAATAACAAAATTTAAAAAGCGTTCTCCAGTAAAAGCTTTGTGTGTGAAAATATTTTCTGGTATATAATTACATTTTTGTCCACTAGATGGCTTTTCTCCCCCTGCCTGCGACTTGATAGAGCAATTGGAATTAACCAAATGTAATCTATGGAAAATGATATTACTTACACCTGAAATCAGATATTTGTAGCACTTTGGTCAAAATTTTCTATTTACATAGAGCATGCAGGGCATATATATCCAGTGATGTAAATTTTCCTACATGGAACAAATCTTCTGTATGTTGACACAGAGAAAAATACAAGTTAAGATGGTTTAGCAAATTGTTTGCAAACGAAAAATGTTTGCTTATTATATGAAATTATCAAAGACCACGGGGCACATTCTGTGGTTATTAAGTCTCTAGCAGTGACACTGAAAAAATAATGTAAAATCTTCCAGACCTTGTTTTGGTTTGATTGGGAGATTTTAGGAATCAGAAACAGAGGAGTTCCTCCCCTTATCCACCCAGTTTGTAGTACAATATTAATTAAGGATGCTTGGAAGCAAATTTAGGTTCTGCAATCATTATAATTAAGTAGGACAGATAGACAGAACTCTGCATTATGTGGCTTAAGCCAAATCAAATGGCTTCCCAAAAAAAATTGTGCTATTTACATTGAGAAAAGTCTCAGTTTTAGTGATTGTGTGATTCCCTCTAACCACTGATGAGATATTAGCAGGAATATGCCTGACTTTACCACATGGATGAGATAGTGGTCAAGAGAAGAGTACCCTGAATTAGTAAAATATGTGGTATTCAGGTTATGATAACAAAAATATAATAACACATCCCAACAAGTCTTTTATTATTATAATATTTAATCTCTTAAAAAACATAACATGGTAAAATTAAAAGTAATCACCAGGCTGATGTTCACCATTTCACTGAAGAAAATAAAAGACAAATGGTACAATTTTATATTAAAAAATTGTTCTCGAGAAACATACCAACAAGTCTGATGTGGGTAGACACACTAGATAAAGATGAGTGAACCAGCACTTGGGATTTGGGGGATTTCTGCAAGGAAATTACTGCAGGAGCCTGCTTGGAGATGCAGTTCCTCCTTTATAGCTAGTGAGTATTTGTTCAGTGGGAAACTCTCATTTTTAGCTGTTGAGCTAAAAGAGCACCTCCTTTTTTTTCCTGTCAACTTCCTGATAGTCACGGGATTAAAAAAGAAGTAGTGTTCTCATTTCAGCATCCCTCGTCCACCTCCTTGCTCCTCTGGAAGATGAAGCAAGCAAGCTATTTCTGTTACTCATCTTTTCTTTCAGCATCCTTCCTTCAGGATCTTTCTTGTGAATCATTCCAGTGCCCATTCCTGTCCCCAGTTCTAGCTTTTTAAAGCTTCACCTTAGGGGGTTGTTGGGTTTTCCCTGCACAGCATGGGGACCTGCTGGAGAACAGGCTGGGATCTTGGTAATCTCCATCAGTAGGTGCTGGCTGGTAGCACTGGGATGGAGGAGCAGAACAACCACTGAAATTATTTCTCTGTAGTTCAGGAAGCCAGTGTTGCTACAGTTTGCACTCAGTTTAAGCTTGGAAAGGCAGTTTTTGCTGCCTTGAAGTTTGTTTTCTCTTTTTCTTAACAGAAGCTTAGATTATGTGAGGATCCATGACTGAGACCAGTGTACACACTTGCCAGGGAAATCTTGCAACTGCAAAGCATATGAGTGGATTTTTAAGCTCCATTTGACTAATACCAGAAGGATTAGCACGCTATTTTGTTTGATGCCAACACAAGAAAAATGTCATGTGCTTTAAACTGAAGGGTTACATTTACTTGGGTGGTGCTAAGCTGAGGTGATGCAAGTCACTGTGTTAAAAGCCCTGGTATGCTCACAGCCCTGGGTCATGGAGAGCTTCAGGCTGAGCCAGCAATTGTGCTACCTGTCATGAATGACTGGGGTGCAGGAGCAGCTCTTTCGGCTCCCCAGAGAGCTGACATGGTAAGTGCAGGAAGTGTGAAACACTTGCTAATCCAGTGGCGGTCAGCTAAGCACTTTGGTCAGAAACAGTCGGGGTAACACACAAGCTTAGATCTTTGAGCTTCTAAGCTACCTTCTGCTTCCAGTTACAGCAGTATAAATCCATTGACTTCCCTAGCATTTGTACACCAGCCTTGTTCCAGTGCTCCCAATAGCACAGCTGAGGCAACTCAAGGGAGGAGAAAGAGGTGAACAGAAGAAAATTGTACTCTGCAATTTCACTATGCACACTTTCAACCATTTGGCTTGGTAGAGGATGTTCTTGCTGGCCACCAAGAACTGTGAGGCCACAGTGAGCCCTCAGTGGCACTTCTGCAGGCACACCAGTGCTGACATGGAAACCCTTCTCTAGCATGTCAGTGTGTGCATGCTACTGAGCACGCAGTAGTAGCCATCCCATTTTCTAGCTCTGCCCTACTCCAGTCTAGCTATCTGCTGATCATAGCCAGAAGAGACCATGTGAAATGCTCCAAGTCTAACCAGAGCATTCCAGAAACCGTATTAAAAACAATTAAACAGAAGAAAAGCTTTAGCTCAGTTTAAAAATTGTCTGGGCGGCGATGTGTGGGGTTCCTGCCCCTGACACAGTGGGTATCTGGAACGCTGTGAGGCCACAGCTTTTGCCAAGTGCAAAGGTAATTGGGAAGAGCCAAGTCATACTAGTCTTCAAACTTATTGCAGCTCCAAGAGGCAATAAATAATACCTTAGCACTCTGTCTTACCTGTGCTGGTCTTAGGGAACTTGGCATAAGGAAGCAAAGGTTGACCAAAGTCACCTTTAATCCATCTTCAATCTCAGCATTGGCCAAAGATCTCCTTTAACCAGTGCCAGTTTACTGGAGTTCTGCAGCACTTATTCCAAAAAAATCCCAAACTCGGTCACAGCAAGTGCTTAGCTGGAGGCAGGAGGGTCATGTATAAACCAGCTATGTTAGCTCATAGTTCTTCTGTGCCACTGTGCACCCCTGTAAAGACCATGCTGAGGTCCTTTTAACTTCTTCACTGGGCCTTTGATCTCTGCCAGCTTTGTGTATTCCGCTCTCAAAGAAAAATGGTTTTTGCCACCAAGGAAATCTGTAAAAGAGATGTTACTAACTCAAACACCTTCACTCTGTAAAGGAAATGTAGATTCTATTCTTTTTGTGCATCTGAAATGCTGCTGCCAAACCTGTACTATGAAAGGTGAGGGAAAACATAGAAAGCTAATAAAAAATAATTGGTGACACCAGAGCAAGAACATGTGCATGTCACAGATAATAAATTTGGCTCTGCACTGAACATAAAAGGGTTTGTCAAAGTTTTTTCCTGTCTTTTCAATTCAGACAGGGGTTTACAATGTTGAAAGTAGCTGTCCAGGTTTGATCTCAGGTTGGCCCAAACATGGAATGACTCTGCTGACCTGTCCAAGCTGAGCTTGGCCAGGCCTCAGGATTGATTTTTCTCTGAGTAACCCCAGAGGCCATCCCCCCCTTGACACAAAGATTTCAAACACATAGGACTTGCTGTGGCTGCCCTGCAGTATTGGATCAGTTTCATCAACACAGGATCACCTGTGTTGTATCTTTCCCTTTAACCCTGCTGAAAGATTACAGCATTTGTTCTCTAGGTTTGATGTGATCTGGTTTTGCTTACACCCTAATGATCAACCATGAAAAAACTGAGTGACAGATACTTGTTATGAATTAGTAAAGCTGTTAGTTAAGCTTTTGAATGTGTGTTTAATTTTCAGGTGGATGCCTAATTACTCTGTGACCTGTTTAGCATTGGAGACTCATTCCTTTCAAAGATGAGGAAAAAAAGAGGTTACATCCAAGCTAAAATGAAGAACACAAAGGATTTTTTTTTTCTGTATCACTTTAAAAATATTTCTGAACAAATTTGTTTTCAAAGCAGTTTGCTCTCAGTCCTAAGATGACAACTGCCAGCAGCTGGCTGGGCAAGTCTAAAAAGTAATAAAACTCACATGACCCAAAATTGTACAATACTGAGACCATTTGTAACTACAGCTAGAGTTATTTGTCATTCTGGAAAAAATAGTGAAGTGTCTGGGGGTTTTCTTTGTTACAGTTTTTCTTAAAAGGGATTTTCTTTTCCAGAGGCAGCAGCAGAAGGGATTTTTGTTGGCTACTTTTTTTTCAAAGCTTAGTGATAACAAACAAGCAATGCAATTTTGGCAGGAAAGTATCTCATCCCATGTTAGAGAATAAATTGTTCCCTGATGATGTACTGAGTGATAACCCCTCTTGGATTTATGGATTTTTCTGTATATTTGCATAGAAAGTCATTACAGCACCCTTTTAGCTGATAACAGTAGCACATCGTGGCATGTTTCTGCATGTCTTACAACTTCCTGGACAAGCTATTGACCAGGTAGGTCACTTTCAGTGGAGCAGACAGTCATTTTGTGCACTCTTTCTTGGATGGGAGATAAGCCTTTTTGCTAGTCTTCAAGGTTCTGTCTCCCCTCTCTCTTTGCATACAGTATAGTCCCTTCAGAAATCTCTCGCTTCTTTTTGTTTAAGATTTCTAGTCTGACACATCACAGGGAAAGAAAGAGAAGAAGGAAAAAGCACAGCTTTTAAAATGGAGAAAAGTAATTCCTCTTACTTGCCAGATTCAAAAAAAGCAATGCTTGTCCAGCTCTGCTGCTTCAGTGTTGATTTCAGTGCTAAAAATGATGCATACCAGTTATATTGGAGTGGATTTCTCCAGAGAGCATATTTTCATTCAGATTCATGTAACTATTGACCAGGAACAAGGTTAAATTGAGCCTGTTTAAAAATTAGCCCGTTAAAAAAAAAAAAAAAAAAAGAAAAAAAAAAGAATTACATAACGCCGTGGCACTCTTCAGGCAATCCTTTAGCTTTCTAGCATCAAGTCATCTCTGATGGTGTGCAGGCTGCGTTTAAAGGCAAAGCGTTCCCAGCACTTCCTATGCCTGGGAAGTTCTGTGCTATTGCTTGAAACTGGTAATTCTCTGGTGGTCTTTATATTGTTATAGTGTGGAAATGAATATGCACACTAATTTCTGCATTTATTTTCCCGGACACCATTTTTCAAAAATATACCTTTAAATGTGCCCGTTCTTAATTCCATGCCCCTAAAACAGCTCAAGCATGGGATACAGGAAAATTAAGGAAACTGAGTGCTTTAGGAATCCTCTCTGTCAACACAGCAACCTTCAAGGCTGTGTTTTGACTGTCAGAGCAGGGGCAGGGGACGGAAGCACGTTAGGAAGCAATAATCCAAAGCTCGTAGTAAATTTAAATCCCCTGCTTCAGAATCAGCTGTGATTCCTGCTGTCAGGAAAACAGAGCTCAGTAAAGGTTAGATCTCGTCTCCTACTGTATTTTCATTCAGGTTAATGTTTAAGCCGTGCCGGTGGCTGTGTCCAGGAGAACAGTGGGTGCTTGTACAGCTGTAAATGGCGAGAGGCTGGGTATGTGGGAGCCCGCCCGTCAGCTGTGCGAGCCCGGCGAGCACCTTGGCTGCAGCTGGCCCCAGCCCCGGCGCCCTGCGAGCGCCCGGCTCCCCGCTTGCATCAGCTCGCTCATTGGTCGCAGCTATCGCCCTCGTCGCAGCCACTGCTGCTGACAGGGTATCTTTCCTCGGCTGAGATTACTGCGTATGACCTACTTTGAAAATGGTGTGAACCAAGGTTCACAAATTGTCTTGGAAGGGTGCCACGAGGTTGGTGTGCAAACATGCGCGGTCTGGGAGGCTTCTGGCGGAGCAGAACTGGCTGTCTCCGTGTCCTTCCAGATGCAGCCCGCGTTCCTTTGCCAGCCCCGGCTTCACAATCCATCTTTGTGCTCTTGAGTGCGGCATATTGATTTCCCAGGCAGGCCTGCTAGGTTAGAGAGCCTCTGGCCAATAAGTCCTCCATGCCTTTTTGCTCTCAAAACAGCTGAAGTAGTAATAAAGATGAATAAAGGGTTTCAGGCTGAGCTGTCAGCTGAAGCCTAGCAGTAGTAGTAGCAGTTGTAGTAAAAGCAGTAGTAGTGGTATCAGAATACAAGTCACAAAGGAGAGCTAAGCAGTGACATTTTATTTATACAGTTCATCTGTTTACTCTAATCCGATTATTTGTAGTCTAATGTAAACTTACAATTACCAAAGCTGCTTTCCCTGCCAGATAAACAGTTTAACCTGTATGCCATTCCAAAATACTGATAGAGGAGAAAATTCCACAGAAAGGAACAGCCTGGGGAATTGCAGTCTGAAAGCTCTACGGGTCTGGGATTTTTTTTTTTTTCCTTCATTGTCTTCCTTATATAATATCTGTGCAGCAGAGGAAAGTTTCCACAGACTCAGAAAGATCATATACAGTTTCAAATCTACTTGAAAGATAAGGCTTTTTTTTTTTTTTTATCCCCTCCCCAAGGCTAATATATTACATACCTACTCAGCACAGGGCTGCCTGTTATCTGATAAGATAATTAGCGTCAGACATGAGAAGAAGCATATGTACTTTTAAAAGGAGCATTACTGAACATTCACAGACAGAGTTAAAGAGCACGCTTATCAGAGCTTTTCCAGGCAGAAGACTTGTGCTAGTATTTGACTTTGGGTCAAGAAGTCCTTTAGTAAATTAGCAATGCAAATGTGTTTTACTTTATACATGTGGAATTTAAGTGCTTGGGACAGCCACAATAGAGCACTTTGGGGCTTTTTACAGATTTAATGTGGGCCAAGAGTTCTAACTCAGACTCTGAGTATTTTTTGTTTGTTTGTTTTATCCTCTGTAAAGACATCTGTTCTACATGGCTCTCCACCTTGGCTGCAGTTCAATTTTCACTGACTTCCATAAATGCCATTATAAAACCCAAGTGCAATCCTCTCTTTGCACCAGGATCAGCCTGTGACTCCTGAACACAGACCTGCAGCTTACAGATGCCCTCAGCCACCTCTCTGAAGCACATGGCTATGGTGAGCAGCCACCACCTTGAGGAAAGTACAACTCATCCTCCAGCTTGCCCCTCCCCTGCTGATTGAGTCACAAGCGCTTGAAGCCATGCTTTAGTACTTTAAAAATAGAGAAAACTGAGACAAAGACCTCTATCAGCTCTAAAAGCTGAACAACCACTGATGCTTACCCTACATGAGGTGGTCTTTGCCAGTTGCTAAACTGGTCTTTGCCAGTTGCTCAACTGATCCATTGATCCAGGGTGATTGAAAGGGAAGAGGCAGGACCTGAAATGAGAACTTGACATCTGACATTTGTCGGTCCTGTTTTTGAAGCAGCTGGCCCAAAGGCAGGAGCTCCTGTCCGAGCATGCCTGATGGATCTGCTGCCTCAAACCCTTCTGGCCTGACAGTTGTAATAATAAATCCCATAAACGAGCTGACACTTTGGCCTGGCAGGGCCTTTTGTAAGCCTCAGCTGGGAGCAATTATTTAATGAAAAATTTTAATAGATTAACAGTTTGTCCATGAGTTTGTAGCATAGAAGGCACTGGGGTGTTTTTAGTGATGGTTGTTTTCTTTATATAGCATATGTGGAGCTTTCTGGGGGATGTGACAGTGTTCCTCACCTAAAAAAAGCAGGGATGGGACTCTGGGAAGTGTGTGGTGTCCTTGTCACTTTCATCATTTGGTGTGATTCTGCAAGGTGTGATGGCAAGCAGGGGAAACTGCAGCCAAAGCAGGGGTTCAGTTTTGGTCCCTGTAACAGGAGAAGGAGAAACATTTTCAGCCTACCCCAAAGGGGACACAGGTCGTAGCAGATAGGAGCATCAACTGCATGGGAAATACCTCTCAGAATGTTTTTCCAATTAATTTCAAAGGAAGAAATGGTCACTGATGCAGGAAGGAGAAAAATCCTTCCCACCTGATGTCTCGTTAGTCTGACAGAAATATCTAATGCATCAGCTCGTTGTGCTTTGCTGTTTAAGCTATGAGCCATTCTGTTGAAGGAGCAGATTGTAAAAAGCGTGTGGCTGGAGTGGTGCAAAGCAGGCCAACCCAACATTTCTTTTCTGTTGCCTATGGTTTTAGAAAACTTTTTGGAGTAACAGATCAGGGAGACAGAAATACAGCTACTGCCAGGCATGCTCAGTTTTTAGCTCCTGCTCTTCTGTCTCCTCCCAGTTCCTCCCAGAAATGAGAGAAGGCTTGAGGAGAAGACCTACAAGACAGTCAGTGAGTACCAGTGTTAGAAATATTGCCTGACACAGACATGGATGCAAAATACTGCACTGTACCTTGCCACTGCCAGATGCCTGCTCATCTGACATTGCAGAAGGAGCTTAATATTGCTTTGTATACCTCAGCTGACACTACTCACCTTGTCATATCTTTTGTACCAGGTGTTTTGTTTCACAGCCTCTGCTGAAACATCCCAGGCACTCAAGCTAAATTAGGAGAAGAAATGTAACACAGTCTTTCCACGTTTGAGCAAATGGACATAGAAATGGGGTCTTTGGGGCCTCAGTAAATGGAGGTCGTGACATTCCTCTTTGACTTGAATCTTCCATCTAATCTTCCAGCTAATATGTGGTCCAATAAGCTTCATTCATGGATCGGTCTTTCAAAGAGTGAGATCCTACAGCTACCTCCCAAATTTTAGCTGTCCTCTGCTAATGAAGTTGACAAAAATTAATCTCTAACATCATCTGTGAGGCAGCCAGTAACTTGATCCCCCTTACTGAAGTTTCAGGGTAGCATAGGGTACTGTTACTGCCCTTGTAACTTTTGCCAGTGAAAAATGGCGGTGCATAATTTTTTGTTGGATCACTCTTGATACTTGATACTGTATATCATCAAATGCTGCTAACATGTATGGAGGAGCTGTGCTTATCAGAGGAAGCTCCTTGAAAGTTCCTTCTCCTAAGGTGGAGCCAAAAGAGTCACAAGGAGCAGTTGTTTTCCTGTTTCCAAACTCCTCATCTCTGGAAGCTGACAAGGCTTCTTCCATACACATGTGAAGCCATTGGAGAGCTGAGGAGATCACATGGTGAACTATAGTGCCTGCTTTTCTGCAGATGTTATCCAAGTTTTCATATTCATTATTGCAAGCATAATTACTGCCTTCCCCTAATTATCTCAGTAGCTACCTGAAGTTGACATTGCACTGCAGAGCAGGTGGCCAGAAGTGAACCAGACAAGTCAAAGATATCAGATGTGTTAAACAGCTGTATCAGTGTTGTTTAAAAATCACATGTAAATCAAATTGACCGTGCTAGCTGAAGACCGTTTTATTTGCAAATACAAATTCAATTCCTAAAAGATTTAAGCTTAAACCAAACCAGACATGGTTTTGCACTGAAATATGAGAATGCCCATGTCTTCTACACTGGTTTAACCAAAATGGATTTAAAATTATGCCTTTAGAAAAACCAGGATACTTTTTCCTAGCAGTTTAGACCTAGACGATGACTGTAGAAGCAGAGGAGTGCTTTGAAATTCTTCCTTTCATAATTATTCCAGGTGCTGAGGGCCTTTGTTTGACATTTGTTGCACCTCTGTGAATGTTTGGGCTTTAGTGTTTGCCTACAGCATATGCACAGAAATAGGAAAACTCCATCTCCATTTCACAAGGACCAGACTGTTGTCTTTGCTCTGATGGGTGCAGTGCAGCTGTGATGGTCCACATAAAATGATAACTGCATCTGCAATCACATGCTTGGAAAACTGGAACAAATGGGAGCAGACTGTCAGCTTACCACGCGCACATTTCCATGCGTCTGTTCATAAACATCTCCCCATTTTTTCCCTCCCTGCTATGCATGGAGGTTCTGCTTCGTTGCATGGAGTCCTGAGTAGGTTTTCAGATTTGATCCTGGAAGGCTTTGAAGGAAATGTCCTTCTTTGTTTCTGAGATTGAGCCACCCTTTATGATCATGATAGCACACGAGTGCATTCCACAGAAGCAATGAAACAGTCAAGCAAAAGAAGGAAGCTTCTGGACACAGGACTTTCCCAGAAGTTTTATCTAGACTGAGGAATTTCTGCAATGAATAAAGTATCTGTAGACATCATCACTTTCCAAAAATGTCAAACTTCCTCTGTAAGTTATAGAAACACACAAGTGCAAGTGTAACCTCTACAGATTTAATCAAGCTCTTTCTCCTATGGGGTGCTAAGGAAGGAAAAGTGGGAGAAATTATTGTTGCTATTTTTACATGCTTGGGAGCTGCTAAGCGATTATAATAATGGGAGTCATAAATTACTTCACCAATGCATTTGGAGATGAGACAGTGAACTGACTCCTCGGAGGAATACAGGATATGTAATCTGAATGGCAGATGCTTCAAAGGAGAGGGCTCAGGCACTGAGAAAGGAAAACTATGGGTGAAACTGGATTTCTGTTCTGTTCCCCTGCTTTAATTAATTTGTGTTGCAAGCAGAGCAGGCACTGCATTTGCAATCTGCAAGTTTAGTGAAAGCCTTTGCACCTGCTACCTGAAGGATGGTTCAGCAAAAGAAATTCAAAAGTTTATTCAGTGGATTCTTTTTTCCTTTTGTTGTTCCCAAAAAAGAAGCTCATTCATATGCACTTGACAGTGAGAGGTAAATTTTCTGTGCAGCACAAGGTGACTTAACCACATGATTCTCAGGAACAGTAGCGGGAATGCTGCAGCAAAATCCTCATGCCAAGGCATGTGAAAACATCTGTAGACGAATCCACTGCCCTGTGGCAATGGGAATCCTGGTCAATGAATTTTGTTCTGAGTGCTGAAACAAATAAAACCCACGACACAAATCTCCTGTCTGCAGCACCGTGATTCTCTGTCTTTGAGATTCTGTGCAGACTTCTTCCTGGTGCATTGCATTAATATTAAATTAACAACACGCTACTCACATGGAACTTACATTCTAAAAAAAGCTCACATTATGCTGTAAGCCTTTATTACAAAATAATAGCAGTCGTGAGGTTAAAGTTTGTTCATACAGTTTTCTATAGAACATCTGTACATTTTTTTATGGAGGATAAAAGCTACGTTCCACGTGTAGCTTAGTCATATGAATATAGATAGATAATGAGTAGTTTATAGAATTTCCTTTTAGATTTTAACCATTCACTTATATTCATATAAAGCATGCAAAACATACCAGATTTTTGTAAGTGGTACTTGCTTTTCAGAAACTCAAATTTCTCTGTCAGTGTTCTGCAGAGGATGTGACCTGATATGAAAAGGACCTATTCCTCTAGGATTTAGCTTGTAGCTAGAGGCATAAGTCAGAGATTCTCTGAATTAGATTGTAATCCACACTGGAGAGAATAAAGAGAAATCACTAGGTCCATATGGAGCAGGACCTTGAAAAGCTTTATGAGGACCATATTCACTGGAACAGTTATGCAGCATCCAAACCATGGAAGCCCACACAGGCTTCAAAACTAAAATATTTCAGGGCTTTTGTGGCCTTCCATGATGCAGAAGCTGGACAGGATTTTTATTGAATCTGGCCTTAAATAAGCAAAAGAATTTTGTAATCAGTGCATGGTTTAACAGGAAGCCAGAAAAATTCTTTTATTATTGGAATGATATGGTGGGAAAGCTTAGCCCTAGATACAGTCCTGGCTGCTGAGCTCAAAAAAAATTTGCCTGCAAGCAAAACTAGCTGGGAGTTCAGTAAACTCCTAATTAACCTGAATTGGAAAAGGTATGTATTGCAATCTCATGTTTTTACTTGTGTATGTAAGTCATACCTTACTTTACAAATGCTAACCCCTCACCCCACAAAAATGTTTCTAAGACCTTAAACAGACCTGAACCTTGAACCCTAATCCCCCTTCTCTTTTTCCCATACTGTAGAAGTACTTTCAATTATTGGTAGAGAATTCTGGATACAGTTCCAGAGCTCCTTACTGCCACTCCAGGTGTCAAACAGCAGGGACTATTCGAAAGCAATATGTAGCAATCCTCAGCCCTGATAGTATTTCAGCATTAAGCCTTGATCCTGAAGCGGTTGCTTGCTGTATTGCCAGGAGTCTTAAAGTTTTGGTAGAATGCATGTGGAGCAGCAAATAAGTGACCACTGCATGATGGTGTAGATTTGAGAGGGATTATTACATTATGCTGTGCTGTGAACTTGAAATTATCCCAGTGCTCCCCAGTGAGATGTGTGCCATGGTGGAGCCAGCAGGAGGGACAGGTATTCTAACTGCAATTGTTTTTTGTCACCTTGATGTTCTATTTTCATGTTATAGATGCAGAGATTTGGGTGGCATTCAAAAATGTCCAAAGGGACATTAACCAACATCTCAGAGCATTGTGGAGACTCAGATAAGTGGACAGGGCTCATTTGGGGTCTAGATGAGTGGATCTGAGGTCATTCCTTTAGCTTCAGAGTATACCTGTAAGTGATGATGATTTCACCCGGAGCAGCGTGTAAGCATTTCCATAAACAGGGTGTGCATTGTGTAGCAAAATCAAAGCTATGCAGTAATAACTACCCTGCAGCTAAATGGATGCTTTTTCCACAGCTGAATCCTTAGAGGGATGATGTAGTTTTTAGTCATTCATTGCCATGTGACTTATTAAAACAATTAACAGGCAAAAAAAAGTGGTTCTTTTGAGTGGTTTGGCAAAGGCAAAGCAATATCAAGTTCAAGCAGAGTGAGTTTCTACCTCTGTTGGTAGCAGTGTGTGAAGTGGCCAGGGCTGTGGTTCTCTTCTTAGCTCCCCCTCTAGCTCACTGTTTGACCTTGGAAAAGTCTCTGGCCACTTTGGGTTTTCAAGTCATTATGAACTCGAAACTTGTATCAGCTTCTCTAAAAGATTTGTGGGCTCTCCAAGCAAACCTGGGTCCAGCTCTGGGGTTGGGCCTGATGGGTTTATAATTTGAGCCCTGTGTACACAAGGTTTGAGGTTTTGACATGTAACCAGATGAAACATAACGGTTTCAGCTGAGTTTTGCTTTGAATTCTTGGATTCATCTGCACTCCTCACTTAAAAAAAGGCCTGAAGGTGGAGCTAAGTGAAGAAACTGTCCACTGAAGGCTTCTAGGAGAAAACCAGATTGTTTCACCAAGTCTGACCTAAAATTAAAGCTCTATGTGTATAGTTAACTGTGGTTTTATATCCAGTGCAATTGCCTGTACCCTGTCCCAGGAAGAGATTATGAGACACAGGTGCCTAACATTTAAAACCTGCACATTGAAAGAACTCTGCAGACAAACCTCGAAACCGCATGAGTGACAACACAGATTTTCCCTTTTTGAAATGCCTTGTCTTGCCTCCATTTCTTGCCTCCCAACCATCTGAACAGTACTGTGCAAACGTTAACTTGTGATTTTAACAGTGAGCTACCACCCCAGGACTTGCAGGATGTGTCTTCCAAATTTCCTGCAAGGTGGTATTCAGATCCTTTGCTAGTCTAGTCACAGCCTCACTCAAAATGCACCTCATGTCCATTGTCAAGGTTGCTGTGTTTGGGTCCTACTTTGCTAGACCTATGCATCTCTGTCTGGCCTTGTAGCTGTGTTCTGGACCTGCAGATGTTTTTGAGGTCTGTGAAGCCAGTGGAGCCTGACACCAGCTCTAGTTTGTCAGTGATTTAAACTCATTTCCGTGCTGTAGTGCTGTGGACACTCCAGCTTATAGCCCACGCCTTGGCACACAGTTAATGTAGATAGCTAAATAACGCAGGCTTAGCGGAAGACCTTTCCGCAAACAATTTTTATTTTCTTAGGCAACGTATTTCAAGGACATGAAGGCTGGGTGAGCTCTGGGTCACGATTTGCTCAGGCTGTATTTGCACCACAAGCATGGCAGCAATTGCTAGTGCTAGATTTAGCTGGCCACACCATGGGCTGTGTCCTAGCTCGGAGGGAACCCAGATACCTCCCCCTAGGCTCCTGTGCTGGGGAACCTCAGGAGAACCTCAGGAGCTGGGCTGGCTCAGGCTGGCGTCACAGTCCTGATTCACACAGCCACTGTGCAGGGGAAGGGAGCACAGGACTTCAGGGCCAGCTGGCTCATGGGGATGTTGCTGCTCCCCAGCACTCAGGAGGAACTTCAGAGGGCAGAGTCTGGTACTGCATTGTGTAACTTTATTTTAAAGAACGAACTGTGATTTTTATATGGAGCATTTGTGTGCCAAAAATGCAGCTCTTTTTATTTAGTGAAATATCCTTTGGAAAACTGTAAAATCATGACAGGTTTTTGTATTTATTTTACATTCATTTCAGGATTATACACGATCAGCTTTAGGGCCTTGTAGGAGCCAAGAGAATATAAAGGTTGTCAGAAAATTGGAGGCTTTATACCAGGCTGTTCTGATTTAACTGGCAGACCATTTAAAGTTACTGAGATCTGGGGAGAAGCAGAGCTTTTCAGAAATGTCAGTCTTCTGAGTGCTGCAATTTCTGACTGGCACCCACTCTCCAAAGTACTGACCTCAGCACTGACAGGAGAACGGCATCAGCATCTTTAAGCTGTATTTTGTTATTATTGTTCAGAAGTTTTGCCATTTCTGAGTAGATAAGTTTCCCCTGGAGATGTAGTAGCATCTGGGCTTTCTTGCAGCTGAGTTTAAAGCTGCCTGGCTCCCTGAAATGAAGTGACAGCTTTTAGTCTTCGACAGGAATGTGTGAATGTATTCGGGTTCATTTATAACACACAGAGAAGAAAATTGATATTAAAGGGGAAAAGAAAAAAAAAAGGAGGGAAGAGAAAAAAGTCTTTGAGGGCTTCATCTGCCCAGGGAGGTAGTATATAATGCATCCACATACTTCAGTCCACGTGAGCAGAGTAGTAATGGGATACACACACACACACGCACACAAGCTGGGATCCTTTCAGTCAGTCAAATTATTCTTTTGGTCAAAGGTATTTTTCTTAGTTCTAATAATAAACACTGAAATCTTGGGTTAGTGCAACATACAAAGATAGACTTTAATATACACAATGCGGGTTACGTGGAACTGTTTCCAGTACACAATGGCCACATTGTTTCTCTTCTTTTTTTGTTTCCACAAAAGTATAAAAGAGCATCATGCTACAGACAGCACATTTTAGTCTGAAGTGGAACTGGCAGAGGATTTCAATGGAAAGTTGATTTATTTCAAGGGATTATGGGAGTCCAGGGATAAAGCTGGCACCCGGCCACAGGGAGAGCCCTTGACCTAGAAGCAGGAACAGTTTTCAAAGCTGTACATGTACATAACTGAGCAGAACACTTTAATTTAGTGCAGAGCATAACCTGAATTCCTTCTCTGAGGGAAGATGAAAGAAAGAAATTTTACTTCTTAGTAGGACGTTGGAAGCTGTATCCAAAGCTCTTTGCCTATTTTACATCTTATTCTGCAGCATTGCAGGAAGCAATTGTTTGTGACAAAAGGCCACTTTCTTCCCTGCTTAACTGGGAAAGCAAAATGAGCTGCCACTCATAAAACCGACTGGATACAGAATTAATTTGCTTTTCCTGATAGATGAAAGAAGTTAACAGACCACTACAGGTTACTCTCTAAATCAACATATGAAACGTAATTGCATTGTCTTTCCTCCCCCCTTCCTCTAGGCCTTGAGCAGTAATTATAAAGACTTTAAATCTCCCTAGTGACATCAGCTGGTTAAAAAAAATTTGGATCACAGGAATAATGTAACCCAGAGCCTGCTTTCAGCAGCGCTGTTCACACTCCAGAGAAGGCAATTCTATACAAAATACTCTTCCATAACTATGCTCTATTAATTTTAGTGGTAGTTTTCAGTAAGCTTCACACTGGGATCCACATCATCAGGCCCATTCCTTAGTCAGAAGGTACAAAGCATAACAGCAACAAGATGCATCTTTAAAATGCTATTTTGGCGCATTTTGTGAAGACCGTGTATTATATCAAACGTGCCATAGTAATTACATTTACTAAAACTTCCTAAGCGATCATAGGCTTCTACCTTGGCTGCCCCTAGAATCCATCATAAACTTCAGCCACCTAATTAAGTGCTTTATTCTGCAGCTTCCAGTCTGGCCAAACGACCACAGGCATCTGTAGGTATCTGACCTGAATCAAGGACTCTGGGTTTGAGCCCGGTGTTTCCAGACAGTGCGTCTGACTGATACTGCAAAACCACAAAATGCCAGATGGTTTCAACATATTACACAGCTCCCTGTATGGGCATCCAGCATCAGTGTGTGCCTCCCTGCAAAATTTCACATGCTGAAACAACTTCTTGCTGTGTGGAGACAACACTGCTCCTGAAAACAAAGATTTAACGACATTGGCATTGCTCAGCCTCTTGTCAACTTCTGGTCTGGGAAAAACTGTCAGCTGTTCTAAAATTAGAAGATAACGTAATGTTGGCTAGAATAGGGCATAGTCTGGGTAGGCTCCTTCATTATCAGCTACCTTGTCGAACTTTAATCCTTATTTTATGACCCTTCTGCTTGTTTGGGTATAGCTTGCATCATGGACACAAACTGCCCATCATGGCATATTTGCACAGTGAGTTTGTTTTGTGCATTAAAATGAGACTGGTCAGCTATAACAGGTGGGAAAGGCTTTCCCACCATCCAAACTGTGGCTGAGTCAGAGCCCACATTAGGAGGTCCTTTTGCTTTGTTACCTAAAGCAATCTTCACTGAGACCACCAAGCCCCCCTGCATGCTGACTAGTCTGCTGGTTTCCTCCTAACTTGCATCCAAATACCCTGGATCTCTAGGGAGATTGGAAGGAGCCATGGAGCCAGCTCTGTGCAACAGAGGGAGCCTCCTTCCTCAGTGTGTGCATACACCGTTTTGCCAGGCTCTGGAAGGCAGGCCTCAACCTTTTGCGTTTTCTGAGCTAAGTCTTTCAATGCTGTGAAGCTCTTTAAACACCCAAAATATGTCTCTGTGTGTACTCTGAACCAGCATTTGCAAAACTGGTGGGGTTGGTGCCTGCTTCCCTATTTAATCTGTGAAAGAGAAAGAAGGCAAGTTTGGCTTTCAGAGGAGAGGGAGACGTTCAGCTAGTCCCGCTTCTTTAACATACGCTGGCGAGATGTAGGCAAGGTACCCGTGTGTACCTAGCTCCAGGTAGCACAGGAGATGCAGGCAGTGCAAGTGCATGAGATGAAACCAGGCTGCATCTGTCATTCTACAGAGTTTGAGACTCCCATCCAGGAATCCCGTGAAGTGCAAGGGTATTAAATCCTGCCTACAGACAGCTGCCAGGGTCTTTTCTTGGCCATACCTGTTTCTTCTAAAGCTGTAAGAATTGGGCCTTGCAAGCCTGGTCCTGAACGGAGTCACACAAAAATTTCTCCTGGTGCACGCTGAAGGAAACGATGAACTGCCAGCTCATTTTACCCCTCATTAGGTCATGGGAAGTGGCATGCATTTGGGAAGGCCAGCTTTGTGCTCACCATCCCTGCCATGTGTGTTCAGGAATTCCTGAGAGGCTGCCACCATAGGGCAAGAATCACTGTGCTATGTAACAGGGTGTTCATTCATTTACCCATGCTTCCTCCAAATTCTCCATGTCCTTTCTGAAGAAGTTTTATATCTGAGATATCACCAGTACTCCAGATGTAGCTACAGTCCTTGTAATCTAGGGTATTATCCCTGAGCACATCCTTCTGGAGAACTTGGCACTTGGATGTCATGAAGAGATGGGGAGGAAAAAAGGAATGCTTTCTTTTTTAAAGGTTTTTAAAAAATTTATCTTTGTGCACTGATTGCTTTTTGCAGCCAGGTTACCAGGGACGTTCTGTGAAGAAAGCTATGCTTGAACTCATTTTCAACTTACGTTGTAACACCACTCCTCAGCATTAGTACCAGTACGTTTATAATCAAATACATGGCAGCTGCACCACCAGGCCATCAAGGTCACTTTTAATTCACAGTCCTGTGAATTAAAAGTCTGTGGTTTGGTGGAGAAAAAATAATTATGAAATCCTTTGGGGAAGGGCTGTCTTGATATGGCCAGGCACATTCCACTAGTAAGCATTTATATAGCATCTTTTCTACTGATAGAAATTAAGAAAAAGGAAGAACAGAAACATGTTGTGTAGCTTTTCCATAGCAAGAAAACATGTAACTGATTTTACTATGTGCTGCTTATAATTACTCTTTTTCGTATCTACCAATTATGGCAAAGAACAGGAGAACTCTAATGACAGTAATGCTAACTGAATAAAATTTTAGTTACTTTAGCTTTAGTGAATAATTCGTCTTCCTCAACCTGATTTACTAATATCTTAGTTGACAAGGCTCCCCATTCTGTGTATTCATTTTGTAGTTAGAGAGGGATTGTTTATAATTTACAGTTTAAGTCTGAGTGCTGTTATTTTGTACTGTCAAAGAGCATCTGTTACAGTAGATAGCTCTTCATATGTTAGTGCCACAAAAAATGAAGCATACCAGCCATGTTAGCAGCCAGTTTATGAGCACCCGGTAATGTTCAGCTGTGTAAAGGGGAATTTCTTTTGAAAGGGCAGAAAATAGAATTACATAAGTGAATTTTGTGCAGTCATCTACAATGGGATGAGCTTGTGTAGGACTCACTCACACCAGCTGTGTAATCCAGGTTCAACACTGGTTCTCTGTGTGGGGTGAAATCTGGGCTAAAATTTGTTTGTAGGCATTTGATTGTTACCTGATCATCCCTACAGGCTTCCCAGCGTTTTAACCACAAGTTTTCCAGAAGATAGCCTACATACTTCCTGATTCTGTAAGTAGAATGAATCTAGAAGATCTGATTTAGCTGTAACCATACACAGGCAAATTCTAGCATAGTTTTCATGGTTGGTTTTGTCAGTACAGATAGGATGAAGTAATTTCATAGCACATTGGAATTAATGCTGTTTGTCTTGTGACAAAGCCCCAAACCTCGTCAATGAATCCTAGCAAGAGACTTGTTGTATTTAGGGCTGGTTATGAAGCTTTACTTCTTTTAAACTTGATTATATGTTTTTATTTCTGTTTGTTTGTTTGCCTGCAGAGAACAGTAAAAGCCATAGCGTATGAGGCTCTTCTCTCACTGTACCTTGGTGAAGGCAAGCAAGGGTTCTCAACAGTGCAGCTGGCTCTAGGCAGCTCTCATTTGCCCAAATGGTACTATACAAGGTTTTACCACTGCTGCTAAGATCCTAACCCTTGATCAGTCATGCTTTGAATTCATAGTTCATACCATCACCACAAGAATTGTCCCTCTCTCTACAGAAATATTAGTTGTGACTTCATAGATCAAATCAAACCATATACTGATTACAGGTGCATATGTGTTCACTATGGGCTTCCTGTGCACCTAAAATGGAGCTCTTTATTTCAGAATAAAGTTGATCATCTAAAGCCCAGAATATGAGGAGCCCAACTTGATCTCAGCTGTGGATGTGGATCCTCACAATTTTATGAAATCAGGCCTCACATTACCTGTTAGAGACCACACAGCCAGTCAGTGACATGTGTTGTACTTTTCCCAGCTACTCATAGACTCCATGGAAGAATGAGGTTTGAAAGAACATGAAAAAGTATCTTCAAATGTAATAAAGTTTAAACAACAAAGAATTGGACATGGCTAGTTACATCAAGCACTTATTGCTCCACTCTACCTCATGCTTCCTTTGATCTATTTTAAAGTCATTGCAAACTTTGTTAAAATCCAAATTCCACAATCTTTTCCCCCGCCCCCCAAAGTGTCCTTTTGCCTTGGACTCATATTTTGAGAAGCCTACTTCTTTTGTGTTACTAAAATGCCAAGATTTTAATGGAATGCTTTATTAGGTTTCCAAGTGCTTCTGGCCAATAACAAGCAAAGTTCAGCTCAGTAGTTTTAATCTCACAAACATCAAATCTGTTTTCCCTGCATGTGAGAAGAGGCATGCAGCTCTTAAGAAGATTAAAGCTATAAATTCTAACATTACAAGGGCCAATACTTTCACAGTCCAGATCAGTATGGGCTATTTTATGTAAGTTTGTCCTCATGTGAGTTTCTAATATTCTTCCTTGAGTTTTGACTGGGCCTCCCCCTCCTCTTATCCTGCTGTGTACTAAGGTATGCTATTTGTAGAAGGTGAATATATTGCTTTTTTTTTTTTTTTGCCTCTTTATTTTAATGTTAGGAGGTAAATATGTCATTTTCATTATCAATGCAGCTCAGAAAACCATCTGTTGCTCAAAGACACCAGGATCAGCAGTCAGCCACCCTCAAAGTAAGCAGCTGTAAATCTAGAGTGACTATACTTTCTAAATGCAGAGAGGCTTTTACATTAATCTCCTGGACTTGCTGAGTAGCTGGTACAGTGCCCAAAAGCAAGTGAACTCAATTAGTAAAAACAGACGTGATATGGCACTTCAATATACGGCGTTTAAGCATGTGTTCTACAAAGCAGAAGCACTCGGTTCAAGTCCCAGATATTCTGCTGTTCTGTTCTGCACATATGATTCAGTTATTTTCCTGGTTGCAAAATACCTCGTAAAAAGCAATAGCACTGTTTTGTTTTCACAAAAATGCAGTATTGCTGTCATTTACACAAGTGTAGATCTGGAGAAACTCAGGTGACTTGTTAGGACTCTGGATGTTCAGCAACTCTGAAAAATTGCACTTCACAGCTGTCACTGGAAAGCTACTGTGCAAACCAGCTTTAATGTTCTTGTGTTCTATATGTGCAGAATTATGAAACACTATTACAAGCAGATAAGAAACGTCTGCAAGAAACATACTTTCTGGAGCTTTGCTCTGCATAACAGGGTGGGTCTGGGTACATTAATTTGCAGCTTAAGACTATGGGCAAGTTTCCTTCTTTACCTCCTTTAGCAATATAGCAGGCTACACCTCTTTTTTTATGGCAAGCTGATCAAAGTCAATTTATTCAAGTGCAAGTTCTCTAAGATCCCTCTGCTCCACTGTGTAACAGAAGGGCTTAGGTCTGGGTGTGGTGTTCTTGACCTTCTAGTCTTTTGTCTTTCCAGCCTGTTTTGCTTCCTCTGTCTGCCCAGTTTTAGCCAGAAGAGTGATCTAAAGAGACCCTGTTTGTTTTCCGTGCACATTATGATAGGCTGCCATTGTGTAACGACATACAGTATGCAGGATAAAACACCCTGCTTATTATAGTGTAGTTAAAAGGCCTGTCACTATTTCCATTTCAAATTCCTATTTTCAGGAGTTTACTACTGAGCCGTAACAAATTGCAGGCAGGAAACTTGGCAGTCACATTCCCAGCCTAAGAGCAAATGCTTTAACCAAGTTTAAATAAATAAATTAATTAATATTAATGGCATGTGCTTCCAGCATGGAAAAGAAAGGAGGTTCTGTTATTGTTTTGTTTGTTTTATCCTTGAAACAAACGATGACGATTAAGGAGGGTATTTACTTACTAACCACCCTTAAAAAAGAGTTATACACCAGACCACGAGCAGTGTTACCAAGCGATGGAGATGATTATTTGGTGGTCATTCCTAACTCTCCTAAAAGGAATATCAAGAAAGAAGGGCTATTAATCAATGCATAAAAGGTATTAATTCCTAAATATTGGGACGGACAGAAGAGAGTTGTATATCATAAATACTTACAGTGCTAACAAACCACAGCTTGATAAACATGGTGGATGAGAGTGAAATTCTTTGGGGTTAGCTTAAAAGGAACAAACATCAAAGAAAACAAAATAGTAACACTGTGGAGTTGAGGAGTTTGAAGTAGAATAACTAACAGGTGAAACATTTGAAGGGTAAATGTATTTTCAGTATATTTTAACAGTATATTTTCAGTATATTTTAACAATCCAGATTTTAATTATACAGCCAAATATTCAGAGTTTGACATCTTGAAATAATTAAAAAACAATTTTTGGTCTGTTGTACAGGTAGCAGGGATTTCAAACTGGCAAATTCTTCACACTTATCTGTTCATTGCAGATTTGAGCACTAGAGGGAATCTAGGAACTGGTGACCATAAACTATACTAATTCAATGTGCTACTAAAGGAAAGTACCACTACAGGAGTAACAGATTCAGAGGAAACAATATACTGGAACTTAAGTCATCCATTTAACATTTTGCCTAGTAAGAAGCATTAGAAATGTGAACATGTCAAAGGCAAATCCTCAGAAAGCAAAATAAATAGGGAGAAGCAGGTTCTTCAAGACTAAAAGGGTCTTGGTGGTTGTTGGAATTTTTTCTTTCATTTTGTTTTCAGAAAATTATAATTTTTGTAGGTTGAAATCAGAAAACTGTTATTTCACCTTTGGAGAAATCTACCTTTTTGCCCCACTGATTGTTTGCCATTTCTGACAAGTCAGCTGGCCTCAAAACTGCAGTCTTTTCTCAGAAGGTAACTGTTCTGAGAGATATATCACATAATGGAGTATTTCACTGCATCATTTAATGCAGACAGCATCACCTGTTGTGCCTATGGTGTAAACTGCCTGGGGAGGAAACTTGGCCTTATACAACTGACTAGAACATCTAGTTTGAACAGGAAAGGGGTGCTTATCCACATTTAGGGATCTGAGGGATTATTAGAATCTAAAATAAAAAAAATATTTTGGAAAATCACCAAAGGAAAAATTTTTATTTCCAGCTAGAAGGAGATTTTGTGATCTCATTGGCGAGACCTTAAATGTGTGCAAGGTTGAGATAAATGTGTCTTGGTTCAGATAAAGGTTTTTGGAGGCTAGACAATGACTCCTGTACAAGTTGAGTCTTTTAGGGACAGTTGTAGAGCCTGCAAGCTCCTCTTCTGCAATTTTCAGGATGATTGCTACAAGGGACTCGAAGAAACTCTTCAACTTGGCAGTGACTCATGCTGAGCTAAAAGCTTTTGGGAATGTTCCTGGGAACCTCTGATACTCTGAAGAGGCTCTAACAAGAGACAACAGTGGTGCTGGGATGCTTGCCCAGATGATAAACTATGCAGGAATTTCTGTACAGCTGATAAACTCTGCTCAGGACCCTGTGAAGCATATACATTGTGTAACAATACCTGTAGGCTCTCAGAAATACCCTTGGGGGCAGCAGCCACTGGTATTCAGTAGTCACAAGGTGTGTCCCCTCTGCTCCCTCCTCCCAAAGTGGTTTGACTCAGAGTTGTCTGAGGAATTGCTTGCCCTTTCCCGCCCCCCCTGCTCCCCCCTACTATGCGTTTTTAACCAGCAGGGGGAAACAGGAGGGTGCAAGAATTAGGTGACTTATATATATATGATACACGATGAAGAAAAAAAAGACTGAAGTCATAACGCAGCAAGGGTGGCAAGGTCCCTTAAATATGGCTTCAGTTTGCAAGATTTTAGCGTGTATTAAGAAAAAGTATGCTTTGAGCTGTGTCTGGAGATGGATCACTAAGGAGATGAGGGAGGTGGTGGTGCCTCTATATGCAACTGTCATGTTTACTGCAAAAGGAGCAGCATTTAGGGAACAGCAGGAAGAGCAATTGTAGGGGGCAGAGGTGATCTTGGCTGAGACTCTCTCTGGGCTAACTTGCTTTGCATTTACCAGCAGGCAAAGGGTGTTCATCTGTGCAGTTATTGCAGGGTAGCTGGTGTCCTGTAAATCCACACCCTTGAATGCCTCACTAAAACATGTTCATGAGGCCATACCCTCAAGCACAAAGCTCACTTTAAATGTATGATTCAGAACCATTAAGACAACGGGACAACTTGTACACCTTAAATTAGACACCAAGTTTACACACCTAGCTGAAGATGGGCCAAGTAAGGGAGAGAAATGACTTAATACCTATATACTAAGAAATGAGATATATCATGGAAAGGGGAGAGACAGATTAAATGGCAGGAAAACCATTTCACAGTCCCACTTTTGTAGCATGTCATATTTTTCAGACCTATTATGCACATTAGTGTGTGAAATAATCTGAGATTGGTGGGAGATGTCCCATCAGTTCTGACTTTTTACACAGGAATGTACTGGTTGACATAGGTAGTTTATGAAATGGGAAGGGTTTTAGTCAGCATGTGTTGCTAAACAAGTATGAAAAAAATTTAGATAGAACCATAAGTTTATTTTTGTTTACATTACTACTGTTTTCTTCTGTCCTTGATATGTGGAATTGTTGCTTTTCTGAGTCCTTGGCTAAGCCTTGGGAAAAGAGAGCATTCTGTATTGCTTTTATAGTAAGAATACTTGTACTTCACTGTGTCATCACTGTTCCATGGAATAAAAGGACAATTTTTACTATCACTTTTCTACAGGCAGAAGAACAGAGGGAGTGCAGATGTCTCAGGAGTAAGACCAAGACAGAGGGACTCAAAACCAGGTAAGAATTGCAGCAGAAGCAGTGAAGACTTTGACTGGTTTTGGTAACAAGCTTTCCAGCTTGGAAGAAGGGGGAATATGATAAGAGGGCTGCAAAGATCTGGGTAGCATTGAGAATATGGGTAGGGACTGGCCATTCCCTGTCTCAGTGCAAGAGCTAGGAACACTGGATGAAGCAGGCAGGATGAGGGGATTCTTCTTGCATCAGGGACTTGACCTGTGCAGTGTGACATAGCACATACCTACAATTTACAGATGGTGATGGAGAAGACTGTACAAATATTGGGAGATAAATCCATTGAGGGTCACTGAATGGGCAGAAACCACATTCTGCTCAGGAAGTTCCTTAAGCTGAAAATAGTGGGAGGCTGGAAAGTATGTGGATAAAGTAGTATATAATGCCCATTATCTCCCTAAGCATCTGATTATGACCGCTGTTGTCCTATGCCTACTCTGTGGCCATTCTTATGTCGTCTTGCACAAAGAAGATGAGAGGACTCCCAAGACAAGAGGAAATGGCCTCAAGTTGCAGCAGGGGAGGTTAGAATTGGATACTGGGAAAGATTTTTTTTTTACAGAAAGGGTTGAAAAGAATTGGAACAGACTGCCAAGGGAAGTGGTGCAGTCACTGTTCCTGGAAAGTGTTCAAAAAATGTACGGCTATGGCATTGAGGACATGGTTTAATGGTGAACATGGTGGTGGTGCTGGGCTGACAATTTGGACTTGATGATCTTAAAAGTCTTTTCCAACCTTAATGATTCTATGATTGTATGAGAGTATAAACTGTGAAAACTCTGTAGTGGGAAACGTTCCAGAACTAGGGTCTCTTAGGTAGGACAGCTGGTCGTGAGATGGTCCTGCCCCCAAGGTGTCCACTCCACTCTCTTGGCTATACTTGACCCCATGACAAAATAGTCCATACATGAGCAAATCTATCCATGTGATAGAACCTTCACTTCACAAGAGTTTGAATTTTATGATCTTTGAAGAGGCCCTGAGGCAAAACCCCACCCACTTTAGAAGTAGACTAGAGAAGGGCTTTCAGCAGGCAGGTGTTTCTGGTCTACCTGGTTGCCCAGGAAAGTTCCTTTTGATAAAACTTCTTTCACACTGTTGTGTTTTGCTTGGAATTGCTATGTCTCAGGGCTTCTAGAGCTTTGAATGGATATCTTTCATTACTTTAAATATAAATAAATTGATAGTATCATATGAGGATGATATGAGAGCAGACCAAGGACAGATCAAGCAGGCATAAATGGGAGCTCTTCTGTGGAAAAAGTGGGTAGGGGAAAGAGAGAGACATGATATGGCATCTGAGTCAATATGAGAACCTTTTTTGCCATTAGTAGAAAGGTCTCTGCTGAAGGGTAAAGAGAGAACATGAGGATCTGGCAGATCTCTGAGGGAAAGATGCTGCCTCTGTGCAGTAAGAAGTCAAAGTGATGCCAGTCTAGTTATAAAATGGTCTGCACAAGCTGAAATAACTCTGATTTAACATAATATCCTACCTCAGGCCTCCTGTCACTTTTCCCAGGATACTTTTTTTTAAACTCTGCAGTTTTAGGGTTCTGTGGGCATGTACTTGTCACCTTGCAGAAGAAACATGAAAAATACCCTCTCCACTTGTAATTGCATAAATTGAAGGTAAATGTTTACCATGCTCACTTAGGTTGTTGGTCAAAGCCTTGCAGCAGGAAGGCTTTGACCAACAAAGGTCAAAGCCTTTCTGCCATGCCTGTTGTCCATCTCGGCCTGGTGATTTTCCAATTATGAGTCAAATATAAGGGGATATAGCAATTATTTCATACCAAAATTACCCCATTTCAATTTTTGTTTGGCGTTTAGGAACCTTTCAAAATCTTCATTCCTGTGCATCAGGTGAATGTAGTTTTTTGCTATATGATACCTTTTGAAAACAAAGAAATACAGCTGTTTCTGCGTAGACAATGCCTGTATTTCAGAACCATTACTGTCTTTCTGGTTAATGCTGTCTTAGTTACTACTTTTCTTTTTGAAGAAGATATAAATACAAAATAACTTTGGTCTTGAACATCAAACAGCTTGCACTTTTCTCTGTCTTGAAACCAAGGCATGAGCCCAAACTTACCTGTATTGGATGAATTTGGTAAACCAGACTTCTGAATTTGCATGACAGCTTTGGGGGCAAGGCCTGTGTGTATCATATTTTGTGAAGAGGTAGAGACAGTGAAAGTAGAAAATAGCTGTCATTATAAGTTGTGCATTTTCTCAACAAAACATAAAGATTCTTAGCATGTGAACAAAAAGAGCAGACTTGGCAGCAGGATTGAGCACGGTGGCTCTGGAGGTCTGGTAGGTCGATTATCCATGAGGTAGGAAGGATTTGTTCAATAGACCAGAACAGCTCAGTTGGGGCTATTAAAGGATTTAGGAGTCAAAAATCCATGTTTTCAAGTTCTATGTCTGTTCAAACAGGTAACCAGTCCATTCTAGCCCATTCCCCTCCTCTCATAAAAACTCATGGCACTTACCAAAACTTGTATAGCATTGATCAGAGAGACTAAGGAGTTTTGGAAACCACAGTGCCTTATATGTGGGTAAGGTGTTTTAAGAAAGTCGAGAGATATTTCCCAACCCTAGGTGTTTACAGAGTAGATGCTGATCTAATCTGTCTAGACCATAACGCCCTTAAGAGACAGAAAAAAACCTGGTGAGTGAACTCCCAGATAAGTCTCTGTACCAGGTATGATTTAAAGGGATGGGAAACATGTGTCTCTTAAAAGGGCATATGGTCTCTGGCTGCTCCCTGTTAGCACCTGAGAGCCCTCTCCCAGACAGTAGCTGGCAAATTCTCCTGAATGTTGGTTGAATGTTAATCCTTGTTAACAGCACTGCTTTGACATCCCTGGAAACAAAGCATTTCTGCAGAGCAGAGCTTCCCCTCTGCATTCTGCTGATGTACTTTAACCCCAAGATGAAATGATCACTTCCAGGAATAAGACAGTTTAGTTTCCATTTGTGCTTGGCCCTTCTGCTCACAACAGCCACGTGGGTAGCTGCAGTGTCAGGGGAGATACATGGAGGCCAGGACACAGACTGAGACCTCAGATGGCTGAAGAGCACTGGCAATAAACCACCCAACAGGTCATATTAGTTATTACTTGACAGGTGCCTAGACCAGTTAAGCACCTCTAGAGAACAGCTGAGCACTTTTATTTTCCACTGGTTGCCACAGTTTATGGGGCTAACTGTGGCTGTGGTCCATCCTGATGTGGTCACTGGTAGGTTAAGAGGTCTTCCCTTCAGAGCAGTGACCTGTAACTGACTGACCTCTTATTCAAAAGACTAAATTGGACTAGATTTTGAGACTTTAGAAGAGTCCTCCGTTTTCTTAACTCCCTGATGAATTGCTTTGACCAGTTCTAAAAAAGCAACAACAAAAAGACAGCATCTCATTTCAGATCTCCATCTAAGGACCTATTGTTACTTCAAAGCCATTGAAGCTATTGTTATTTAAAGAGAACTTGATTGCTTCTTTTAAAAAATCAAGGCAATGATAAGGTAAACATTTTTTAACCTAAATATCCCATTACCTAAACTGTAAAGCATGACAAATAATGATTTCTTCATCACCCTACAACCCTTACCTAGCCAGTGTAATAAAATAAAAAATTTAACAGCAGCCTTTTCTTTGAATTCACTTGCAAAGGACCACCATTTTAGACGATAAGATTTTTCTCTTTGAGTCACTGTGTAGTACTACATACTTGCTTAGTTTTCATGAATGCTTTACTCTCCTTTCACTAAATGTTAATTTGCATGAGATACTTGTGGCTTTAAAGAGACAGCATTGGCTCTCTGTGTCTACCAATCTAATTTCCTTGCATCTGAAGACAATCACAGAGTTCTGGAGAACATTATCAACAGCTCTGTTTTGACAGGGGATACACTCATTCCTAAGTGAATACACAAAAATTAAAGACATTAGTCATATTTTGTTACGTTCACGCAAGTGGCACTTAAAGAATATAGTCCAAACACATTATTGTTCAGATTGTGTACATTTTTAACTTTCCTGAGGAAAGCATACCTTAATTAGCCAGCTGTAATCCAAATTATAGTTTCTCATTTATTCAAGCTGTAAAAATACCTTAAATCAGCTGCATATGTCTGAAATAATAACGAAAATAACTGCATTAGCAAAAATTATCTGAATGTGAGAGAGCTATAAATAGATAGGAGGTGAATTGGACAGTCGGCAGATTCTTAGTTGGATTAAAAACATCTTACTTAAGCCAAAAACATGGCAACCAATATTTTCTGTTATAAAAATATTTGAGATGAATTTAGTTTTATGAAAGCTGTCAGAAGCTGAAATGACTAGCTGAAGTTCTCTGTTTATTTACAAGCTAATGCTATACCTGAAGAGTAAAGGGAGGCACCTTACAAGCAGTGACAGCAAACCTTTGATTGTATTCAAAAATCCTTTTTGCTGGTGGATAAGAATGACCTGTATGTTCATGTTCTCTCGGGGTAACCTCTGCCTTGATAATGCATGTCATTTGAGCAAATGGTATGACAGGTCTGTGAGGTGGATTACTACTGTCCACTAGAGGCTGTAATGAGACCAACAATGTCATTTTATGACAGATTGAAGACGAAATGTAACGATCAATAATTTTGAGATTACTTTTCACACTCAATACACTGTCAATCATTGCATTTCCCTGAATGCTAGTGTTACAAAAAAAAATCCAACTTATTAGGCCTCCTATTCTCCCATTTTTATAAGTACTATTAATTGTATCAAACATGCTGCATAGATGGCACATTACAACTAGTGAATTGAAAAAGTTTCTTCTAGACAGTGTGCATCTTGCATGCCAAATTGTTTAGTATCTTATTCTCCTGGGAGTCCTATCAGTTTCAGCACATCACAAGCAGTAAATGAAAATGCTTGGGTCTCTGTGGGTTCTTGTGTCCCATGCACTTGCCTTCATCAGCACCTCTATGTTTTGTGGAATCCTTTGTGCAAGGAACATATTGAGCCCCAGTGTAGGCCCTTGGCAGGGGAGCTGCTGAGGCACAAGGACATCTTGTGACATGGTTACATATCCCGTGTGTTAGCCATGTTTGTAGAGGCATAGTCCCCTCATCCCTCATCTGTTAATGCAGCCAACATGTATCAAGTCAGAACGGAGGTGAGAGTGTCTTACGAACCTGACGTGGCTGGTGGCAGTTGTGGCACTTCCCAGAGCCACGGGTTAAGTGCCTGCTGGCTCAGGAAAGCACCAGAACTTACAATGCACTTACATTGTGGGGATCTCTCTTCTACTCTGAAGCAGAAACATAGACTAAGATGTAAAAGCCTAGAATATACAGTGTGGCAAAAAATGAAGGTCCTGAGGCAAACACTATAGCCACAGAGTGGAGGAACACACAAGCCTCTTACATGAGCCTGCTGTAGAAGGGAAAGCTGCCCAAAGCTTGCTTCAGCATGAATGTGGCTTCTCTTTCTCTGCGTGTGCCACACCTCTTGGCGAGGTGAATGTTTGAGAAGGAAAGATTCCTTTCTCCTGAGGTAACACTCTGTACTACTGGAATAAAAAAGGTGGCAGACAGAATGCCTTGTACTCTGAATTGAACCTTGATGATGGGTTTTCAGTTTCTCCAGGGCTTTCACTTGATTTTCAGTAATCTCCAGTCTTTGTTTCTTTCCCTTGGTTCCTTTTATTAAATCAATGAACCTTACATTAGCTGGGTGAATACAATTTTGCTGTCTGCTTTGCTGCTTTAGATTCACTCTCTTGTAGTGCTGAGTGGCATGTTTGTCGAGATATCTTGGCCTGTTGCTGCTTCTGTCTCCAGATCACTGCTAGAACAGAAAATCATGTTCCTTTTCATAGTGAACCCAAACTAAAGATACAGGAGATCCTGTGGTAAAAGATCCTTATGTTTTGTAAAGCTAGTCTGTATTACAGTATCAGCTCTTAAATCCAGAATGCTGCAGCTTACAATGTCATTACTACGTTCTTTAGCAATTACAGTAAGCCAGTACAGTCCTTTATAGAAGGGACTCCCTTGCTGATCTGCATAATGGCAGGCTGAGTCTTAGGGTACTTTGCATCTAGACTCTAATGCTAGATTTAATTTGCAGCTAAAACCTAATGCTAATATAAAACAGACACATAGGAGGTATACCTGCTAGAAACCTGGTACCTTGGAGCTTATTGTCATGGAAAATTGGTACAAGCTGCAATAAACAGCTTGATCTGGATGCCCATGTTACATGGAGTGCCTTTCTGAGGCCTGGGACCCCACAGCGTCCAGCTCCTTGGAGCTGGTATGTAACAGCCTTTGGTATTTATGCAACATTTTTTTTGCAATGTCCTTGGTGTGGGGAGGGGCCTCTGTGCTCTACTTCTCTTCCTGATGCCAAAGCAGAGAGTGAATGGCTTCCTATGGGCCACTGTTGGGCTGCATGCAAGCACAGCATCCCCCTATCCTTTGGCTGCAGTCATCCTATGCATTGCTTTCATAATTTGTTTTATTCCTTTAAGTTGTACCTAGCTTGGTAAGTTGATTGGGGGGGGGGGGGGGGGGGGNTTGGTTTTTAAAATTTTTTTAATGTGAAGACCAGACCGAGACAGTCCAGAAGGAAAATATTTTCTATGGTCTCTGTTTTGCATCTGTGCTTGTTACTTGCCCGTCACTGCAGTTTATGGCACTTGCAGACAGACACCTGCGTTGAGGGAAGTAAGAGAGTAACACACTGACGCTGGGGTGCCAGGGGACTGTAAGCTGCCATAGTTGGTGGGGGGGAAGTTCGGGAGAGGGTCACAGTGGTCTGCAGACAACTGGGAGAGATGCAAAGGGATCTTTGATGAAACCAGTGCTGAGGAATCCAGAGGGAGTTAGTACCCAAACATGAGTGGTTCAGCCCTGCCTGTCTTGTAGTTCAGTGACGGTATGAGTCAGAGTCTTTTGGTCTGAATGAAGTGGAAGGTACTTTCTACAAAGCAACTCAAGCATATGCCAAGGATCCGGATAAATAAAACTAATTCAGAAAAAGGGAGTGGGATGCAGGCTCTTGCTCTATATCACTTCACAGTTCGCCACAGTGAAATGCAATATGGCATCTTAAATAAAATCACCCTCTTCTGACTCTCGTAGAGGCTGCTTCAGAGCATTCCCTGGTTTCCAGCACAGTTTTATTTCCTCCCTTAGAGAGACAGACCAGCCTTGACTGAACAACCGATTTTCATGCATCCTTTAAACCAGCGTTCCCTGCCATTTCTGAAGGACAGCACACGTCGCTAGCTGTCTGTTTCTTCCCCCTTAAACAATATAGGTTTGGGGTTGGGTTGGTTTTTTTTTTTTTTTTTTCTTTTTCCCCTCCCCATCTCATTTCTTTCCGCCTGCAAAGTGATTTGAGAGCCCCGCGACGCAGCCTGCTTAAGGAGCGGGCACTTCTCTGGAACATAGCCGTGCGCAGGGATTAATCCCACCGTAGAGAGCCAGCCTGGCCTTTGAAGTGTTACAAGGGGAAGGAGGAGGTAAGTGTCGAGGCGAGCCCCCAGCCCCCCTCCCCGCCCCCGGGCAGCGTGCGGCGGCCCGCAAAGGGTTAAAGGCCGCCTTGGCCCGGCGGTGCCGTGCGTATGCAATAATCTGTGGCTCTCTTGGCCGACTGCCAGAGTGTTGCCTTGCCTCCTCCTCCTCCTCCCTTCTCTCCCCCCCCCTCCCTCCCCCCCCCCGC
>VZSE01009698.1:961541-1009383 GCA_013398275.1 Promerops cafer
CCCCCCCCCCCCCCCCCCCCCGTCTGTCTGGTTTAACTGTTTGGTGGCTGTAGCAGTGTTTGTTAACAGTTGCCATTCCAGCATTGTCATAGGCCACAGGCTTGTAATTCTCCATTTCTGTACTGTACTGTACACCCTCTGGCCGGTAAGATTAAAATTGGTGATACTTGATGTCCGTGTTGTCACTCTGGTTTTGTTAAAGCCTCCTCATAGTTCTTAGCAAGGTCTAGGCCCTTTTGTGTGTTAGGTGAAAGCTGACTGCAGTTTCTCATGATAAAATCCTAAGTATATACTATTAAAAACAATTTTTGCCTCAGCAAACACTTTGTTTTTAGTATTTAGTATTTTAGTATTTTAGTATTTTTTGCATTTGTGCTCATCAAAATATTATAGCCATGGAGCAGGAGACTTTCTGACACAGTTTATAATACCATCAAAAGATATGCAGTATAATTAGCTTTGAACTGCATGTTGCTCTTAAAAACATGTTTTACCAAGCAATGTATATTTGTCTTCATTCTCATTGTTTGCACATCACTCTTTTAAGCCACTGTTCCGTAAATGTAGGTATAATTTTTTAAAAGCACCAAATTTGGCACTGTGTTCTAATGTCATAAATCTGGAGCAACTCCAGGGGATGGGATTCTGAGCCACTTATATGGGTGTATATCTCAAATAACTCCATTTATTGGATTTAATCCAGGCATGTAGTAGAGTAACCGAGCTCAGAAAGTGATCTGCTGCGCATCACTGTTATTTTCTCTATATTGCTTTTCATGGCAAAAAGCATTGTGGGCTTAAATAGGATTTTTGCCTGATTAAGGAGCTGCATTAAGTGTCTATAGAAGTGGGTAACACCCCTACTCCAGTCACTAATCTTGTGTGCACTTACACTAATATTGAACTTGGCCCGGAGGATTTTGTGTCTCAGTGATGAGAAATCATCAGCACCCACAGCTCCTGAGTGTTTGTAGTACCAGGCTGGAACATAAAGCAATCCAGAAATATCTCAGTAAAATAGATATTTTAATCACTCTGATGGTAAAGCACTGGAGCTGGAGGAGGAGGCAATGAGAAATGCCTGTGGTTCAGCTCTTGTGGTGACAGGCAGCAGCGGTCTTGGGTTTGGTGTGATGAGTTTGCAGGTCTCAGCCTGCTTGCTGAACAGGAGTGTTTCTTCTTGGACGGCTGAGGGGACAGGGTATTTGCAGGCAATCTCCTGCACTGAAGTGCAGCTTCTCAGTGCCTCAACTAACTTGCCCTTCTGGCTAGGAGAGAATATCCTCTGCTTGGTGCGGCCGCCTGCATTCTGAGGGGGTGGCTTGAAATAGAAGAGCTTGTTAGGAGGACTGGCTGGAGAGAGTGGAATAGTCACGAGCAGGACAACTCCTGCAGTGTGAGCCTTTGTGTGCTGCATGCTGCTTATACATATTTTATTGTAAGACAAATTACCTGTATGACTAAGAGTGTTAGAAGGTAATTCTTTTCAAAAAGGCCACATATACATAGTAAAAAAAACTTCTTAAAAATAAACTGTGCCACTTTGCTTTTCTAGCCTGATTGAATCTGTTTAGAAAGGTTGAAAAAACTAGTTTTGTTTTAAAAGACATTTACAAGAGACCTGGAATTTCACTTAACAAAAATTTTTTATGTAATAGATCCAGTGGCCTAGTTTCCCATTAATTAAGAAAATAGACACTTGAATGCAGTCACCTGAAAAGCAACTAAGGATTTAAACATTAGAATTTTAAAGTAATTGTCTTAGTAACGTGGCTAGTAAAACAAAATCAAGGCCTAATTTTTCCGCTTGCTGAAGTTTAGCAGCGCATCTTAGCAGATGACAGTCAGGATTATCATTGTCACTGTTCATACGCTCACTGCTTTTCTTGTGGTGTACTAATTGAGGGGGAAATGCAATAAAAAAGTGTGGCAGGCTGTAAAGGAAGTGCTTGTCAGGATTGCATAGATGGTCTGAAGCACTGGCTGGCTGCAAACCTACTCCAGCGTGCGAGGCAGCTGACGCCGGTGATGCTTGAGAGAAGTCGGGCTGTGTGACAGCCTCAGCTATAGCCACACAGGTTGTGAGTGATTTGGCTGTTCTGGAGAACTCTACGGGTACGGTGTGTACAATTCAGAGAGTGCAGATAACAGATTTAGTTGTAGGTCTCTTCTGAATCTGCTGTAACCAACTCTGCGTTAACAGATAAAGATATAATTAGAACAAGAAGCAGAAGTATGGCAGGCTTGGCACAGGTAAATATTTCATTGCAAAGAACTGATTTGCTACATTCCAGTGACTTCAATAGTCTAAGCTTTGCAAAGTAAAAATCCTGCCCTCATCCTTTCATTTTACTTTTAAGCAAGACTCCAAGTGTGATAAATAAATAAATAGGTATTTGGTCAAAGGCTCTGTGTTTTGAAGTCTTATTCAGTGGTTCACATTCTTTGTATGAGAAAGTTGAAGATTTTTACATGGTTTTGGCTGAGGTCATGCATGACTAACATTTTAAAATGTAAGAAACTTTGTAAATTCCTGATTTTTTGCAAAAAGACAAAAACTAGATCCATGACTGTAACTCCTTTTTGATCTCAGTACATGTGTTGAGAATGTAATGCTTCGTGGCTTTTTTTTTTCTCTCAAAGCTGTAGTCTGAAGTGCTTGTACAACGCATGCAAATCTGTATGTGTGCATTGGCCCCAGTCTGGAAAGTTACTTTAGTGTATGTCCCAGTGAGGGTTTTGCTGAATGAGGATTGATTAAAGAACCTATATAGAGTTAAGTATGCGTGTAAATCCTTCCCTAAATAGGAACAAGTAAGTATGCTCATACACTGAAACAACAGAATAATTCTCAGTGAGGGAGAAATGGTCCCACTAAATCCTTTTATTGTACCAAGAGTGATAAAAATATTTGAAAATATTCCAAGTGAAAAACCCAAATGTATTTTGTTTAATAGGTGATGTCAGCAGAAGTTCAGTGCTGGCTCTTCATGATTTTGCTGAGCAAAATCACAGAAAAAATAAAAAACCCCACATTGGTAAAATTTTTCTTTGTTTATATTATTTGGGAATTTACAGTAATAGGCATCAACTGTAGCATGTCACCTTTAATGACAAAATAGTGTACAAGGTAAAGTCACATTCCAATAGGTGATTATTTTTCACCTAGTAGTAGTAGTAGTTGTAGCACTATATTTTCAGGATGCTACTGCTTCTCAAATAAAATATGTTCTGTTGGCAGCGAAGACAGTCATCTCCACTCGCTTATGATTCTTCACCTCATTAAGATCACATTTAGGAAAAGAGCACTCTGAATAAATGGGCTCTGCTCTCTACTGTATGAGCTCTGTCTGCAGGATTAAATCTGTAGTTTATTTGTGCTTGAGTAATAGTAAAAGCAGCCTCAGTCTTCATTGGGATATCTTAGTGTGTTGTAAATGACTGTAAATGTTGACTCTTAACTGTGTTTTTGTTTCTCTTTATTTTGGTTTCCGTCTCCTCAACTCCTGGATCAACAGTCACATTGCAGGCCAAGCCAGATGGGCAAGCAATACAAGCTGTGAATTTATTCTTGACCCCGTAGGACAGTGACCACCATAATTTTTGTCTTCACCGTACAGTTATGCACTGCCAATAAGGTGAGAATGCAATGCTTTTTTATTTTCTTCAGCAAGTGTACACTGTCTGCTCTGGGCTTTAGGCAAAGTGGATGCCTTGGTGTCTGTGTGATTAACTACCTGTGATAGGTTTGTACTTCCCTTGCCTGGCAGTAGAGGTCCTTGAGAAACTCTGCTCAGAAAAATTCCTTTAACTCTAGTGACTCAGTTCTGTGACTTAGAGAACAGGTGTGTTTCAGATGAGTGGTTTTATGCTCACCTGAGGTCAGACTATATTCAGTTACTGGAAGATGTTAGTATGAATGGAAAAGTTGGCAGACTTTGATTCTTGTTATAAAATGCCATGTGTAAAACTGTATTAATCCTTCCTTCACTTTTATGAACATTTTCAGGGTTCTTGTTGCTTGTCGCCTACTTGGCTTTTCCACTGCCTTGAGTTTCTTCTGTGCATTAAACTTTGTCCGGCATTAGAATAGTTCCCAGGATAATTAGTCACTACTGATGTATCTGTCTGTCTTTTGCTCTATTTTGAAGAATGCTTTCAGTTCTTCTGATTTTCCTCCCTGAAATGCTGTGGCCAGACAAGATGTAAAAGTGCACATGTATCAGTCTGCTGCTGTCCCTCTCCTCTCTCTCTCCTTCCCATATGGTGGAAAATAACTTGAAAAGACCAAGTCCCAAGACTCAACAATCATACTGCCAATAAAAAGAACATAAATTTTTATTTTATTTCTTTAATCTGATTGTCATTAAGCCAGCCTGTTTTTTTGGACCTATTCTATGATTTTTAAGTGCTTGGGATTGGCAATGCTGCTAATGCTTTAAGGAAGAAAAAGATAAAGGGTCATAATAAAATTGCCTGGGTCTTTCAATAAAAGAAAATTAAATATAGTGATTGCTTGCAGAAAATCAAAGGGTTTCTTTTTTAAATTTACAATCTGGAAGGTTAATTACAGTAGTGTTCTTATTTATGCAGGGCTGATCAGAAAGTCTCCATTGCAGAATAACTTTTTAATGTATACAGTATGTCATAGAAGAGTATGCGGTGTATAATTTACATTTTATTGTGGCTGTGGGGAAGGGTGCTGTGTTTTAGAGGGAAGTTGCCCAGGCAAGTAGTTACATGCAAGGACAGGCCTGTTACAATTTCCAAATGAACTTGAATGGTGGGGGTGGGTGGTAACCACTGTAACTTCAGAGCAATAAGAGTTTCTTGAGAGCGAAAAACCTCACAAAGTGCCCGTGTGCTGACACACTTTGTCTTTCTGTTTTGGAAGAAAACTGAATTAGTAGCAGCTATTGACTTGGGACATTGAATAGGAAGAAGTTTTTTGCTGCTGCTGATGTTATAATTTCCACAAAGAATTTAATTTTTATTCTTTTTAAGAATAGCTTGGGTTGTATAAAAATTTAAGAAGTGATTACTGCTGGAAAAACTTTTATCTCTTAATTAGAAGAAGTAGTTGTTTATAGGGCATTAGTCAAGTCCTATGAATAATCAGATTGTGTTACCCACAATGTATTGCTAAGTCACCTTGGGTATTTTAGCATCTGCTATTTTCTGCAATTACATGAGAGACAATATATTTGATGTTAAACAAACATTTGGATAAAAAATGTAACCTAGCTAAGTCTGGTGCAAAGGCATGACAGGAATATAGTACGAAAATGCTGTTTTTCCTATACCTGCTCAGCTTGAAGTATAGTATTGTATTTGTGGACCTTAGATTAGGTTAGATTTGGTTTAACTTCTTGTTGTTGGACATTTTAGTCGCTGAGTTGGGGTACCTCTGTTGACTTCATTAGTTCTCATTTTCTCTATGGAACAATCAAAATCAGACCCACTGTATAACTAAATAAGTGAAACAAAAGTTACTGGGATAGACACCGCCTGCTTCCAAACTTCTCTCTGTTACTGGAGGAAGCAGGCAGGAGCTGACAGTAGTAACACGTGAAAGAAACATGACCTGGCACTGTGCAGGAGCAGCCACAGATGGAGCATTTCATACTCTCACGCATCGTCCTTCTGGCTTTTGCATTTGTTTTGGGGTGAAGGTGGCAACTGCCCTGCTCCATTTTAGGCTGACCTGAGTTATGACCCTGGAATCTGTCAGAGGGACGGAACATGGGACATGTTTGAAGGCATCCAAAAAGGATCTCAGAAACCATACTTGAGGCCTAAAGTCCCTACATGTGCATTCATGGCTTCACTCCTGTGAAGAATTGTGTGTCTTCAGTGGGTAACATCTTTGTTGTGTGTCAGCTCTCCAGGTGTGCTTACCCTTCTAATTCAAGCAGCATTTTCTGCAGAGCCAGCTAAGCATCTTGCCTGGATAAGGATATGGGTATTAGTAAAAGTAAAATGAAAATAAACAGATAAATCTTTTCCTTCTTTCCTCCCTTCTTTCCTCCCTTCTTTCCTCCCTTCTTTCCTCCCTTCTTTCCTCCCTTCTTTCCTCCCTTTAGGTAGTTTTAGCCTGCTCTCCAAAACACGGAGTTATTGTTATTTGTTCAGAGTGTGCACTGCCTCCTTCCACGTAGGCAAGTGACTCAATGCTTTCTTTTATACAGTTGTCTTAAGAGGATTTTGCACGAGATACTGGACATTTTAACAATTAAAGAGTTCTTTTTATTCTTTTCTGTTGTCGAGTCACTTGATATTTATTAATCATAGTACTGGGATGAATTTACAGCTGCAACCCATTTGTAAGAAATTTTTTTTGGCTGAATTTTCAGTAAGTATGTATACTACCTAATATAGCTTATTTTTTACATAAGACATAATTTCTGTTTTATGCAGACTTTGGCTACTGCTCTCTGTAAACAGGCAACAGTCTGCCCTTTTAAAATACTTAATAGTGAACATAAAAAGAACTAATCTGTCTCTGTATTACTGTGTGCAGTGGTAGCTTTTTGGTTGTCATATTAGTGTCTTTTTATCATAGCTGGTTTTATTTCTTCCCTCATGCTGTTTATGAAGGTCTACAATAGCTGTAGGGCTAAAAGAAGGTAGGCAATGGAGATTTCTAATGTGTTAACAGCACAAGTGAAATGGAGCTGTGAGCTAGGTATAATTGGATAGTAATTAGGAACAATTTTAATTTTTTTAATTGTTTATGTGTGAGCAACTAAAAGGTAAATTAAATGATGTGAGTGCTGATAGATGTCTTAAAAATGAGGCTTTGTGGTCCCCTCACCTCAGCCATAACCTTTCCTGTTTTTGCTCTGTTGTTCCTACAGCAGATACTGAAGGCCTGCTGTCTGACTGATAGACAGTTTCCTAACATGGTCTGAAGTGTAAATGGCATTGGGTGTAGTGGTATGCCTACATAAAACACAAGGCTGACATTCATAATGTGATATAAGGCACTATCCGAGGTTTGACTCGCCTTCCAACTCGGTGTTTTTAAAAGGTGTATCTGCAAATGGAATGAGATCTGCTGTCCCACACACTGCAACTTGTTAGCATTCCTTTAAAAGTGTGGGCTTTTGGATGTTAGTGGGAGTATGAGTAGATGGAGAACTTCCATGTGCTGGGGGCTGAGAAGTGGTGAGGTGTCTGGATGTCATGTGCAGTTGTGCGCAAGCCTGAGCATCCGTGTGTGCCCTCCTGCTGCCCCCTCCCTTGGCTGTGTGTGTTGGGCAGGGGTGTGCTGGTGGGGTTTGCCTTGCCTTGAAACCAGGGCTGTGCTTTTGAAAGAAAGTTAGCCCTCGTTACCAGGGCTAATTTTGGTCTGAAATTGGCCCAGGTGGCAGCATCTGGATTTAAATGTGTTGGCTGAGGGGTTTCTCATGTTGAGACACTGTGATAGAGGCAAACCCCAAATTTGATAATTGCCTCTTTATTTTCTAATCAGTTGCTTATTTTGGAACTAGCTGTAAACCTAACTTTAGGATTTATTGAGTCACTCCTTGCTCTATAAAAAGTAAAAATGTCAAAGTGTTTCTCACTTGTATTGGAGTGTGGTTGTGACTGTTACCACATTTTTGTTTGTCAGGTACCCACGTGTGAAGCCCTTCATAGTTTTGTACAGCTAGCATTTCTGTGAGGCCAGCTGCTTGAAAGAAAGGCTTTAATGGAGAAGGATAATTACAAAAAGCAGGCTTAATCCTCCTTTACTGTGTTCAGAATTTTTGTGCTACTGAATATTTGCTCATTGGTGTGGTTCCTTTTCAGTGGCATGTGTAGCAGCTGACTAGAAAGTGATATTTTCAAATGTATATAATAATAAATGCATCTCTCCTCTTCCATAGCCCCTGAACACATTTGCTCCTTGGTACGGTGCTGTATTTACAGCTTTCCCAAGGTAAACAGACAGCAACTAGATCCAGAATGGTTTGAAAATTCAATATATTCAAGGGGAAAAAATCCTAGTAGGTTATTATGGTAGAAGAAGTTGTAACTTTATTCTCCATGTACCTCTAGCAGTTAAAAACCCATCACACTAATCATATGTACTGAATTTTTATTTACAGATTAGGAGGCTCTACTTTGACATATGACTAGCAGGGAAGCCCCTCCCTTTAACAGTTGTATGTCATCTGCTTCAGAGAACTAATTACTTGGCAATTCCCATTTGATAATTCCCTCTTTATTTTCTGATGAGTTACTTAACAGTGATGAGCTTGTTGAGCAGAATACTGTGCTTAATCTGTGCTTCAGAAACTACAGTGTGGGCCTGGGGATATTGTTTCTGAAATGCTGTTTAGCCTTGCCATAGGAGGCATTGAAACCACACTAAGATATGTGAACAGTTCACAGTTAATGATAAGCTGAATGTGAGTGATGCACAGCATTTGCCAAAAAATAAAGGAAGGGTTTAGATCACTGTTGCACTGCAAGCAGAATGTTTAAATACGTAATTTCTCAAAAAATCCCCAAATACCAAACCTAATGTAATCTAGATGCTCAGAAGCAGAAGCTTATGTCAGAGATATACCTTCTATGTATCATTGATCTTCTCCACTGAAATAATCAATTTAATGGAACGTGTTTTTTAAAAAAATAACTGTTTATTGTAATACCTATTTGACAGTTTAGCTGATTCCTGGTGGTTATTGTGTTCTTTTAATATGAGGTACTTTAGTAAGTTTGTACTGTGTTTTCTCTGCTGTTACCTGTCTTATTCATTCTTCTTCACTTCATTTTCACATTCTTTTACTCCAGTGGCCACAGCAACCCTTGTTCCTGGCTGGGGAATGCATTACAAGTCTCACTGCTAATTACAGCATCACAGTGTTTCTGGAGGGTACCTAAGTTCAGCAGTGCTTAGCTACAGCACCAGGCGAGGGGATTTATGGGGTGAAATGACATCAGCCTGCTCATGACAGTCATGGTAAGGTCAAAGTGAGTCTCTCTTGCAGATCAGGAGTCAGATGGGTCCTGTTCAGTCCCAGTGTCTCTGAAATTCAACTATGCTATTGAATTTGAATAAAATTTTTTTACTGGTTTCAGGGGAGAAAGGTTTGTGTATCATCTGCAGTCACTTTGACTAGATGGTGGCATTATTCCACTGGTACTCATACCTGAAGATTTCCATTGTAGCTGAGCCAGTGCTATAAGCTGAGAATTGGGCTATTTTTTCCTTTACTGGAATAAAAATACAGTATTTTGTGTATTAGCTCACATGACATTGCATCATCAGGCTTGCTGATTTATGAGATATTCACAATGATATCTCTTGCCCAGTACTGGAAGCTGTGTAACAGGATTGTTTTATCAATGAGAAAAAACTCATTTGTACATAGTTACATGTGCTTTCGTAAAATTAATCAGAGGAACAGTAGTTTCATGAAACATATAATTCAGAACAGATTAATCTACTTTAATTGTGTTCATGAAGTACACCAGCTATAAAATCTTTTGAAAGGAATATTAATCAAGTTGATCAAAGATGGCTTGAAGTACAGAATTCAAATATGAACACAATTCCAGCAAATACACAGATAGAAAGTAGCTTGGGAGATTATTTTTAAAAAATTTAATACAAAAATAAGTCCTGTTTTCCTTTTTGGAATTTTTTTTTTAAAGAATATGTCATGTTTTAGAAGCAAAGATACAAGAAGAAAAAACAAATACATTGTGAGATTTCATAAAATGCAGTGAATAGGCATTTTAAATAGCTTAATGACACAAGGAGTCAAAACCTCACAGAAGGTCACTGAACCATTTTTCAATTTTTTAAAACCTATTTTTCATTCTGTTTAATTTTTTAATGACTCAGAGTGTCTCAGGTAGTGCTGTATAGGCATTGCTGAAAATAGAAATCCTCTGTAAGAATCAGAAGAGAAATATGACTTTCTTAGGATGCCCCACCTGTGATATGAAAGGTTTGCTTACACTGACAGGACTTGTCCCTTGACAAATCCTTCTACAAACCATTACAGCTTTTGTGGATGGACCTGCATCCTGAACCATGGTATCATATTTATTTTCCAGAGGCAGCCAAAGAGTTTTTAGATGTTGATTTAGACAGATTTTCGTCTGCCTGCTTCTTCAGAGGTGTCTAAGATTGAACTTGAAAGTGTTTGGCCCCAGACACATGGATACATGCCAATACTCTTTCTATCAATAGTTATGCAAGTAAAACATTAACATATGAATATTGTGACCATGATCTTCAGTTAACACAAGATTTTAATTACATGCTAATGTATTAAAATTTGGACTCCGGTTGAAAACAAAGAAAACCCAACTCACTAACATACCGTGGAAATTTCTCTGTTGACCACTGCTGTTTTCTCCCTGGCACCTAAATAAAATGGTACTTCCCTCTATTACAATGGGAGCCTGATACATCCTAGATGCTGTGTTTCTTTCCTCTGGATTCTTTGCCTTTTTCCCACCAGCTACCCTGTTAACATCACTCTTCTGTAAGTAACTTCCTGATGGACTAGCCAAGGATGACCTGGTTGGTCTGGTCAAACGATTTGTGTTTGCATCTCCTTGTTTGCAGAGCTGAGAGGCTGCTGCACCTCTCTGCTTAGGACTTGTCTGCTTCCTCTTTGAATCAGGGTTGAGTTTCATGTTTCCTTCTTGCCACTCTTGCTAAGCTTTCTTGGATCTCTGCTGTGATCTGGCCTGATATTTTTGTTGTTAATGACAGTCTTGGAAATCACTTGTGATTTCCTTTGTGAACTTGAGAGTTGATTAATTAAACTGGGGGGAGGTAAGTGACATGTGAGTCTGTGTAACACATCTGTGTCCTATTTTACAGGGAAAGAGGATGATGGTAGAGCTTACAGTCCAATAATCGGTAGTTTAAAATTATACTATAAGGTGTTTGGATAGCTCACAAATGCATTAGAAAGTGTCATAAAACAGATGTGATACTGCAATACTGGAAGAACTGAAGGAGTAAAAGTCTGCATTTTGTTCCGTATTTACACAAGATGACAGAGTAACTTAGTCTTGGTGCATGGTCTTCAGGTATGAGAGTGACACAACCAGCAGGCATGTGTCCTACCATTTGTTTGTCACCACTGGTTAATTTTGATTGCACCTCAGTAGCAGATTCAGAGGGAATACGATGTGTAGTGACTGAGCAAATTGAAGTAATTCCTGAGTGAAAGTATGACATTTGTTACATGAGGCTACTATCCACATGTTATCTTTTAGTTAGTTAGTATCTACAGTGAGGAGGAGCTCTAAGGAAAATTGAGGTGGGTAGAAGGTAAGCACCTGAAACACATTAAACATCAGCAATTGAGTACAACCCTGTTACCTAAGGAGTCAAACTTGGTGAATGTCATGTTGGCTGTGTGGAACGGGAGAAATGCAAACTAAGACACACTTCTGCTATGTGTGCAGCTCTGCTATGAAGTGTGTTCATCTGAGCTGTCAGCTGGCTGGCTGCAGTGTTTGGTGCTGTTTATACAGCTCAGCCAGGATGTCTTTATGAAACCAGTGCTGTGTAACCTAGGCTGCAGCAACCAGTGGTTTTATGCTGCTCTTCTTATTTAACGTGAAGGGTGCGTGTTGCACATCGCACCGAGGTGCTCAGACAAAGGTTGAGGTGAAATAAGGGGTCAGGTTCCCACCTCTGTTACTTACTTGGGTGGTTTCAATGGAGCTAGGTGGGTGTAAATGTGGTGTGATAGAGTCTGGGACCTTTGGCGTGTGTCTGAGCCTCTGGGCTCAGAGCTGCCGCAGACAGGTCAGCCCTGCTGATCAGACACTTTATTTGGTGGCAGTAGAGCAGTCACTTGGCTTTTCCCTCAAGTGGAGAGGGACTGAAAGTTGCTCGTCAGTCAGATGTCATCAGTCTTTTTTCCTTCCTGTGCTTCAGGTGGATGTGTTGGTGAATAAGACTAATCTTTCTTTACATAGCCCAGTTTTTTGTCTTTTTATCCTTCTGTTCTGTTTTAACCATTTCCAGCCTTCTTTCTCTTGTTGCTGGCCAATTCGTTTTTCTCTTCTCTGCGTTCTCTACCAAGATTCTTCTGTGCTCAGCAGTTCTTACTGCTGCATATCTGACCTACTTGTACACGGCTCCCTCACTGGGTTTGTTACTGGCACAATATTTAGATTTTGTGTAGACCCTTTCTTCCGTTTGAATTCTGTGTGTGTTTCTATGTGTCTAAAATGCCCTTCTGCTTAGAGTGTTTAAATACCTCAGTACTTTTCTGCAGAAATGCAAATTTGAATGTTGTTTCATCTACCTCCCTTCCTAATTAGTCATAGCTGGATTCTGAGCTTTGCAACCCCAATGATCTGCCTGGACAAGCCTTTCACTCCATGCAGCCTTCTGCTTCTCCTCATGGGAAAAGACCATTATTTCTTCTCTGAAGCTTCTCTGTGGGTCCCTGTTTCCCTGGCTGAACGCTGGATTTTCAGTCTGTGTGCTCCTTCCAGTCTTCCCTGGCTTCCAGCTGCAGTGTCTCTTCAGCAGACATCTTGCTTTTTAGGCTTGTCAGCTGATCTCTAACAAATCAGTAGCATATATTTGTTTGTAAAATGTTGCATGCTGTCATTGTTAAAAAAACCAATGAAAAACCACAAAACCAAAACTCATTCAGTTATTTTCTCTGTACCTGAGCATGAGCCAGGAGCCACACTCTTTGGGTCATTTGCTCATAAAATAATGGAGAACCTATTACTTTATTATCATATCATGTGATCTTCTAATCAAAGGATTCTTTTACTGTATTAATAGCAATAATTCAAATTGATAATGTAGATTTAAAAAAATGTAATACCATTTTCATGTGTCATACTGATGGGTCAAAAGTAGGAGCTTGAGCAATTTTCTTTGGGCTTCTTTATCATCACTTCTTCTCATACTGTGACTCTGCTCCGTGATAAAGTTCTATAGTAATAGGTTGTGAAATAAAAAAAGGATTTTTGGAAACCACTTCATTCAGAAAAAGAAAATAAAAGTGACATAGTATGCATTTTGAGTGAGGCTCTTCAGAGAGGGAAAATTCCTGGACTGCTGTGGAGAAGTACAGGAGTGAAGCACCCACCGAATGAGTGAAGTTCACTTAAGGTGTGAGATGGAAATATGTAAGAGGAGTTTTTAATTTTTTTTTTTTGTGTGTGTGTATCAGCATGCTTTTGCCATGAACTGACTACTGGAATGATATTGTGGTTATAGTGGATTTAAAAAAAACCAAGCAATTTAATAATTGTTTTGTTTGATAATTCTGGAGTTGGTGTGTTTTCTCAAAAAGGAGGCTTTTGACTAAACAGAAAACGATCAAAACTTCTGTCTGGAAATTGAAAACCCTTCTTGTTATAAGTAACAACAAAAAGGTACAGACCAAGGGATATTAGAGGAAAATACACATTTTCCAAATTGATTTACTCAGTGAATTTAACAATAGCTTGAATATAGTTAGTTTCACTTTTCCTGTATGTAGGCAGTTTCTCGGGGTGAGAAAAACATCTGAAAAAATCCCCAACCACATGGTTATAAGATTATAAAAACTGGTGCAGGGAACTTGTAGGTATGAGTTACTACTTTTAAAGTCCTCTCTTAAAAACAAGGCTAGACTCCATATTGATGGAGTGCTTTTAAAGGCAGTGCCCTTTTAATCAGCAAACAGGTCCTCTGTGCATCAAATAATTAAAAATAGAGCAAAGTTTCTGAACAAGGCGTCTGGCAGAAGCGTCTGTACTTCCATCTGTGCATGATTAGCAGAATGTTTCATGATATTTAAATAGCACAAGCTTTGCTCTCTTTTTTATTATTTGTTGTACTGAAGACCTGTTTGCTTGTTAAGTGGTCTTTTTTGAATAGTTACTGGCAAGGAATCAGGAAAGTGTATGAAGACATCTTGTACACACTGCAAATGCCAAATTGTCCCTTTTTTCAGAGACACTGCCCTTACTATTTACTTTTTTTTTAAACTGGAGTTTTACCACATCCTTCGGTGGATGTTTAAATTTTCTTAAGGACCGGTTCATTTCAGAGGGAGTAGAGCACGTGTTGCTGGTGGCACTGCAGTCCCAGCGCTCGCGGGTGTTACTCTCAGGGCCGTGGCCCTGGGAGGCGCGCTGCCGTGTGAGTACGCACCAGGGTGCGCTTGCAGAGTTCGTGTGTCGGCTCAGCTCTGCAGCTCCTGCCGGCGCTGCTGGGAGCTCTAATCTGCTGTGCACACTGCTCTGGAGCCTTACCCTTTCATGGGGACGTAATCAGCCAGGCAACAGCTTTCCGAGCGCTTTTGAGGCCTTAAGCTGGGACTCCTCTTTGCTGGCAGTCATTCAGCATCGGATTGTGTGCTCTTCGTCTCTGGCTAGCAACACGGCGCTTTGCAGTTGTAGCCGCTGATTTCCCTCCACACTAGTAAAGATTTTGTGGGTGTGTTTTACAAAGGCCTGTACAAGAAGGTATGGAATGAAAAGAAGCCGCTGTCTGGATGCTGAGTGCGTTGCTGTAGCTGGCTGAGGGCAGTTCTGTTCTGTGCAGTGCCCTGTTGTTGGGAGCCGGCAGGTTGGCAGGGAGCTGAGGCGCTCGGATAGGCTCAGAGGTCCTTTGTGGAGAGCCAGTATTCAGTCTTAGGACAATCTGTGGTCTTGGATGGGCATGGAAAATGAGAGCTTTTGTGGTGTGTGTAAGCAGTGTTTACTCTGTAGCTGGGCTTTTTGTTACTGGGTTTTTCTTGTTTTTGAGAAAAGCTGTGGTGTGTGATGTGTGAGTACTGACCTGGGTCGTCTCTTAACTTCAGCTAAAAACTTCAAAAGAAATTGTGGTTACTACTGAGAGCAAAGCTCCTAACCTGTCAACATAAATTCATAAACTCTGCGTGTTTGCACCTTAGAAAAAACCACTGAAACACCTCGGCCGTGAAGAAAGAGCAGGCTATAAGCCTCCACACAGAGTTCACCCCACCTCACCTGGTTAGTGCTGTGTTACTGGTGTCCATCATGCTGTTTCTGGCCCAGGTTCTGCAGAGCAGAGTGCTCTGTAGTCTCAGAGCAGGTTCTCCTCGGCAGGTTCAAATCTTACATGGTGAAGTTGTTGAGTTTCAGGGGGGCAGTGATAGGACCACTTTACCTGTCCATTGCATCATTCAGCTTCAAGCCAGGGAAGGCTTGATGATGAATGACTATATACAGAGAAGTACTGGAAGGGCAAGTGAAGGAACAAACATGTTTCACTGTAAAAACTGAGGGTAACATGTATGCCCATTCCTTCAGCTAAACCTCTCAACTAATGCATGAAGCAGTTGCACTCACATTTTACCCACATTGCTCTTGAAAATCAGTTCCCTTAATAACTGATTTCTTGAGAAATAAGAATTACTTCTAGAGCTGATTCTTGATCAGTGCAGTTTGCTGGGCCTAATATTAGCATCGTTCCAGGAGCAGGAAGGAGAGAAAACACTCAGGTTCATTTTAGAAAGATTCATGAAGTTGCGTTGGTAGGTTGGTTAAACTAAGCCAAATTGTGTGTTTTGCTCCTAGTATTTGTTCTCAAAATATGCCATAATGCTTTTTTGGAACAGCTTCAGCTTATCTTGTAAATGTGAATTAATTAACATTAGTACGAATTTCATATTGTCCAACAGAATTTGTTTTTTTGTGTCTTCCATCATGTCCAAGGTGCTCCAAGCACTTTAAAATAATGAGTTCAGTTATAATAGTGCTGAGGCTCTGTAGACAAACAGCCATTCTTCTGAGTGCAATAAGATTAAATTCAAGGATGTTTTTTTTGATAGGAGTGGGAAGAATACTGCTTGTGATTCTAGTATTACTCTTGGTATTTTCTCAAAAGCATTTGTGACAGGCTCCTGATTTTGATAGACTAGATTTTGCTGTTTATTGCTAAATTTATAATTCTCAATGCACTGTAAACAAAGTGAAGAAGAATTGCAGGGCACATACTCAGAAGCTGTTGTTCACACCTAATTGTTGTATTTCTAGCCCTGATTATTTGACATCATGACATACTACATGAAAAATCTGGTAGCCCTTGATTTCCTTAAACAAAACGAAAGCTTCCTTTTATAGCCCTGCAAAAGTACATTGTATGTAAGCAGGTAAACTGGAATTCAGCCTAGGATGGTAGGATCCTGTTGATTTGTGTGAAAAATGATGGTTCTGGTAGTTGTCTGCAGGTCTCTGGAGGAGAGGGAGGGCCTTGTGTCACTCAAAAACAATTCATTTCGACTGGCTGCAGAGAACTATGGATAGCATCCAACATACAGCCATCTCTAAGTACAAAGATTATAATGGAAATGTTGATGACCAGTCAGTATTGATATATTAGGAAGTATTTATATAACTCAGAGTTGTTGACTACTGTAGAAATGTTGTTTTAGGCCCTGTTCCCACTGGCCCTGTTCCTCCTGTTGACCTTTGGAGTGTTAGGATCAGACCCCTATGGCTCAAATTTGGAGTGAATTAAGACAGAAAGAAGCATGCATGTTCTGGAGTCACCCTCCACTTTTGGAGGGGAGAATGGAGGAAATAACTGACTTGTGCAATGGTACCAATGTTCTTTATGGCATCATCAAGCCGTACACTGAAAATAAAGCTTTCCTTAAGCTATTTGAGATATTTCATTTTGATCTATAGCCTAAAGTGTTCTGTGTTAATGGAAGGCTCAGTGTGGTTTTTATGCTTTCCTCGTGAAGCTGTTCTTTGACAAGGAGAAAAAGGTATCTAATTAACATGCACCTTTCTGTATGTGGATTATTATGCATTCATTATTTTAAGTTGGTGCTATTATATGAAAGCTTATCCAGAACTTTGGCAACTCGGTAGAAAGGAATGACAATTCAGTGCATTCTCAGCTGTGCAGCTCTAAAATATGTTGCTTTTGAAGACACCTACGTGTTACAGTAAAAATACCCCTTATAGCCAAAGATGCGTGACCACAGTCTAGGTAATTACAAAAGAAAGAGATTCAACTAAGTACTGAAACAGGAAAAAAAAGGCAAAATTTTTTTTAAGAGCAGTAGAAATGATGACAGACAGAATTATTATTCTGTAACTATTAAAAAAAAGTCCCCCAAACCCCACAAAGCTCAAGGGTTCACTATATGTAAAAGTCACTTACCAGTTAGGGAATATATGTCTGAAATACTAAATAATATAAATTTGATTGATATTCAGGGCTCAGTTGTACTCCAGAAAAAGAACAAATGTGTAGCTTTGCTAGAAACAACAAAAGATGATTTGGGGAAATGCAGAAGTACTGCTAGAAAAGCTGAACGCTACATTTCTATGTAAAATGCCATGTGACTAATGTAAGTGCTGTTCTGTCCCAGATAGGGCTTCTGAAATTGTAAGCAGATAGCAGAAATTTACTGTTTCATATTTCATAGATAATAATTGTTCTGAATGCTTTAAATAATACAGGAAATGTAGTGTGACAAACTTGACATTTGAATATTAATATTGATACTGAAACAGTTCACCACAAAGAATGCCAGGGCTGCGGGAGGAAGGATAGCATTTTGATCAGATAAAGACAGAAAAGTTATAAAGCCCTTCATATACGTTGAAAAAAAGGCTTTGTGAAAACTGTGACAAACTTACCTTTCAGGATTAGACATTTTATATCCTGTTTTGCTAATATCTCTGCAGGGAAAGTTGCAACAAAGAGATGTCTTTGCCATTTCTGTCTTCCCCCTTCCTCCCCCACTTGCAGTTTGATGAAGACTATTTGAAATAAGGTTAAAAGAGTACAGGGCTATGAAGTGTTTTGGATTCACTTGTACAAATACATGAGTGGATGTGGGCTCAAGACAAGACACATGGGCATGTATACTCTTTGGTGACCAGTCTTAAACTTGATTGAGATGCACTGTAAGTTATCCTCTGTAAAGCTGAGATTTGGTGACAGGTTACTTTGTTAAAGAGAGACCTTTTTTTTTCTAAACATAAAATAGTGCTGACAGTCCTTTTTTTTTTTTGACAGGCAAGCTTGCTCTCCCACATCTGTGTGTACATGAGTGTGTGCACAATCCTTTGCTATAAATTTGTTATGGCTTGCTCAATTTTTGTAGTTATGTGTGGTGAGACCAGGAGAATACAGCCCTTCATGTACAAGTAAGTTTCAGCCTACCTGCATGATGGAGCCCAAGGACTGTGTCCTCTTTGTGTTCACAACGTCCCTCAAAGAGGATGCAAAACAAAGGTGTAGACTGGTGAAAAGCTGATGATACTTTGCAAGCAGAAGAGGCCAGCCCAAGCCAAGCCTATGGAAGGAACAGGAATATTTCTGTTCTGTTGCTCTCTGCAGTGCAGTGTTGGTGTGGACATGCGCCACTGTTGATAAATCTCTTAGTGGCTTTTGGCAGTTGTTGTACAGATGATTTGGTAAGTCACTTAGCTGGCTGTAGTACTGATAAGTACATTGCTTTCCAAAATTCCTTGTCAGTGGAGTATGTAGAGTACCTTTATGGCTTTGTACTGGTAGTATAGGTTGCACCAGTTTGATTTTAGCTGTTCAGCTGTATGCAAACTAGTTAAAGGCGTTTTATTTTTTTGGGACAGGAAGGAAAAGTTTGTCAGCCTCCCTCCTGAAAGCATTTTGGTAGCTGTGACCACTTTTTTCCTTCAAAAATATATCTTGTGCTTTCAGATGCTCTCATTTTTCAGATGTGATTAATGGTAATTTTTATCTTTAGAATGCAAATGGAATTTTTAGCTACTTTTGCACTGTATAATGCTTCTTTCTGCACAAACTGCTTACCAGACAAATTAAAAAGACAGGTATGTATTTAAAAACCAACCAACCCAAACCAAAGTATACTTTACCTTCTGTAATATTTATATACTTGCAGTTGTAGGTGCTGCAGCTATTTATGCAGAAGTGGCATCATTCTGCTTTGCCAAGTGTAAGCAGCTCCCGTTAGCTGTGTGTTGCCACTGCAGGCAGGAGGAAATGTTGGGCAGTTTGCTGGAATGATGGCAAAGCCTTTGTGTCTCTGTGAGCGTAACCTACATGGCAACAACGCCTCTGAGGTACCTTTTGCAGGGGGCTGTTGCCTGTTGGGGTATCAAGGATCCCTGGCAGTTGTTGGCATTCCTGTAAAAAGGGTGGAACAGCAGCACTTACATTAAGAAATGCAAATCCCCTGCTGCCATGAACAAAGCAGGCAGACTCCTGACCCCTCTGTGATGCCAATGGCATTTTAGCCTGCCCTGGTGAGCTGTTAAATTCCTTAGGCACAAACAATCTCATTTTCACGAAGGAGACCTGAACTAAGATAGTAATGCATTGGAGATCTTACTCTCATCTTAAGGTGATTCACAGCATGTACAGAGGGAATGGAAAATGTTGTCTTGGAAGCATTCCAGTATGTTATTTTGAAGTCATTTTGCCCAGGCACAAACTGGTGATTGTATGGGAGCCTCTAGAGCTACAGAGTGGAAGGTGAACCTCCTACACCTTGGGTTAGGCTATAACTAGTAAATGACATTTTATTCTGTGGCCAGCTATTCACCTGACTATTCAGACCTCTGTTCTAAATAAAAACCAAGAATATTAAATACTTCTGAGACTTTGGCCTGTTACAAGATGGGTTGCTGCTGCAGATGATCATATAGATCTATTTTACTGCCTGTTCCCCATGCCAAAATTTAGAAAAGTGTCTTGATTTTGAACTGCCCAGAAACACAGCCCAAAATGGGAGTAATCATACTGAAACAAATTACTTTTTTTACATCCTGTATTTCCTCTATTTCTTCAACTGTTTCTCAGAGTATCATCATCTACTACTTCCAGTGGTACAGTTATAGGTTAAATTAATTTTTTAAAAAAACTTTAGTTTAGTTACTCAAAGGAACATAGAAGTAAATAGTTAAGATAACATTTGTCTTCTGATTTAGTGTCTGAACCTGCTTCCTTGTTGTTAGCGTAAATTAATGAAATTAGGATCATACCTTTAAAGAAATAAGAACAATAAAAAAACCCCTAAACCCCAACACTTGTATGTTTGAGCTGACCAACATGAAAATGTGCCTGAAAAATTGTGGCATAAGCCTAAATGTCAGCTAATTGTCATAGTGAATGGAATAATCTTCCATGGAGCTGTGAGTGACCAACATGTTATTGTGCATTGGGGCCCTATTAATCCCCAGATTATTGACAGAGCATACGGTAACTGCTCCAAAACATGCCATATATAACATGCTTTTTGTACTGTTGTTTAAACTGCATTCTAATGTGTAACTAGGGATATAGGTAGTCTTAAAAAAAACATTTTTCACTGTGGTATTTGCTAGCAATATGGTATATGACCAGGATGTACAGAAGTTATTCAAATTCAGTATGCTGCAGAATTTGTGAATTTGCATGTTAAAATACTTGTCATTTCTGGAAATACCCAAAGTGCAACTGTCCACAGCCTTCCTCTTCTAAATTGTTATTAAATATTTGTTTTCAAAGCCGAGTCTTTAGCCATTTGGAGTGTGAATTTCATAGCTATTGATTTTAAAATCTCATAGTCAGGACCGTGACCCAGAATTTTTTTTTTACTGTTTTTGCTGTCCTTTTGATTAATACGTGTGAAGTACCAAAGCCTGTGTACCTCAGTGCTGTGCCCCCTTGAGTCCAGTTCATTACCCTGCCTTTTGGAAAACTGAGGAACAGCTAGGACGAGACGCGGGCAGGACCAGAGAGCCTCATGCAGTTCAATCCAGAGATAATTTCTCCTGGCATCACTTGGCTAAGGAGAGATAAATTGCTCATGCCTCTGGTCAGAACTGTGTAGTTACATGTGAACCCTTGGGAATAGGGGGTTCAAACCTGGGAGATGTCCTTCCTGGGGGGACATTATGGAGCCTCTGGGAGTGGATCATGGGAGTGCTGGGGCTCTTTCATCTCAAACTGTGAAAGCTAGGGCCTCACCTGCCTGTGTGCTGTTCAGAGATGGGGAACTGCCTGGGTGCAGCTGACCAGATTTTAATTTTTCCCGTCTGCCCCTGCAGCAGCTGCTCTTCATGGGTTTCTTCCTGCTGCTCTGTGCTGCTGCAGGGTCAAGTTTATCCTGAGAGAGCATATGCTTGTGGGTGCTCCATGCCAGTGGTGCAGCTGAGGTATGGGGTCAAAAGAGGAATGAGAAATGTGGGGGCTGTCTGTGAACCTGCTCACCTTCTGCACAGTTTCAGGAGACCTGGAAAATAAGACAATTAATTGCTAAGCCTGGAGTTTGTTTAAGTACAACTCAAACGTTGCATAATGTCTGTTACCTAAATTTTTCTATCCTTTTGGAATGTTGCCCCTTAGGGATAACTGGATACAAGAGTGTTGCACTGAGTGTGCATAAAGGCGGGAATGTTCCTACGGGCTGCTGCAGCCCTCGCTGGAGGTTGCTAGCGGCAGAGTGTTGGCTTGCAGTGTGATGGTGGCTTTTAGTTTGTACTCTGTGGCAGCAGTAGTGACCAGGGACTGTGGTCTGTGGACCTGCTGGCTTGGAGCCTGCCTGGGAAGGGCAGGGACTCAGGAAAGCAAAGCTGGCTGTCAGCTGGTGCAGTCGTTCTGTGGTGGGCTTCGCTTTTATCGGGAAAACCTTGCAAGTGGGAAAAGATGGAAAGCTTGCTTGGCCTTTCTGCAGGTGAAGAGAGGTCATAAAAGTTATCTTTTTGGGATGCCAATTGTTTTTTAGAATATTAATTATACTATTTCATTTTTATATCATTTTCCCTGTTTTTTCCCTGTCCATTTTGAGTCAATTAGCACCTCTCTCTCTCTTTGACTATATGTGCAGTTGTTTGACTATATGTGCAGATATCCAAAATTCTTTATTGATCTAATAAAGTAGTTAAATGAGCTTACTTTGAAAACACAATAGGATAGCTAAGTGAATCTATATAAAAATTAATGTTTAACAGAGAGCATCTTTGATAAATTTAGCAAACATTCTGTGAGCAGTGTTATAGTTATGGCTGTTTTCAGAGAACTTGAAAGCCTTCTGGAAGACTCATCCTTTGGAGTAAAATGTTTTCTGCTTGTTTCTGTTATGAAAGGGAATAAAGTGTTACTGTTGGTACTTGTCAGAATTCATTCATTTCTCATACCTTGTAGTAAATGATAACATTCCCCTTCCTATTTTTGAGATACTGAAGCATGGAAGTGAAAAATGCCTCATTTCATAATTTAGATACAGGCAAAGAATCCTTTTTTTTTTTTCTCTTTTCTTGCACTATTTCTGACTGCTCTTCAAAAATTCCACTGCATGCCTGGTAGATGGGCCTGAAACAGGAGAAACTGTTCCTAAAAGTTCAGCCTGGTTGACATCTGAATGTGCTGCCTCTCTTGCTTCATTGGGAATCCACATCAACCCACTGGCGTGATAACATGGAATGAGCTGCAGTCATCCATACTTTTGCTTCATCTTGAGCAGTCAGGCTGGCTGGCAAAAATGCTCCTCAGCAGCAGGTTTGATGCTTAGGAAACCTGATTTGGGAGTAAATTCTTGCTCGGATGGGGACAGCCGTGCTCCTGCCCTGTGCCATTGGTGCTGTGGTGCAGGGTGACAGAGGAGGAGCAGCAGGCCATGCCAGGCTGGGTACCCCTGGCGTGGGCCTTGCCCACACGTGGTTGCAGGGAGGGACCGGACAGGGGGTTTGCTCAGGCAGAGCTCTTCATGTTGGGACTCCTGGAGCCTTGCTGGAGTTCAACTGAACAGTATAATTAGTATCATTTTAGCTCCCAGTCAGCTGTATTAGGTACCAGGAAGCTGCTTCTCTTCGCATAACTTATTAGAAAACCTATTTTACTTTCCTACATGTACGGCTTTTATGGAAGAACAGGTGGTGTGGCATTTTGTCAGGAGACTGCATGAACTGTATTTTCCAGTGTCACAGCTGGCAACTGTGAAATCTGCATCAAAATGCTTGTCCCAAGCATCCTTTAGGCCAGCTAGGGGAAAGTACTGCTGGGTGTGCAGGGTGCTCATACCTGAGCTCAGGGCAGATGCTTACTCTGGTCCTCACTGGCGTCAAGGGAGTTAGTGGTTGAACTAGGGAAGCTGATCTGGGCAATCTTCCAGCCTGAAGGATGTGAGGCAGAAACGGATGGGAGGAACTGTAAGTGATATGAGGGAAGCAGTAGGCTAGGAGAAGAAGGGTCCAATAAAATCAAGTAGTAAAACACATCCATAAAACGGCAGGACCTGAAGTTTGAAACAGTAGCTCTATGCTTACATGCTTGGCACAACTTTCATTTCTAATTTGTCTGCTTCCTTCAGGCTTCCTCTTGCCAGAGAGGTGGTCTGTATGCTCACTGTCTGCAGCTGGAGAGTCCCTGGTCTGCTCATGTCAGTGGTGATAGAGGACCACAGGGAGATAAGTTTTCCTTGTAGCAGTCATTGCTCTTGGGTGGGTGTGCTTGGCTGGTTTTCCAGATCATAGACTTCAGGCAGTAAGGCATTAGAAATATTACAGTCTATTCAATGTACTGTGGAGCATTTGGCTGCACTAACTGCTGCTTTTAATAGAGTTCAGATCTGACATTTTTGGGACTGAGAGGGTTTGGATGTAAACTTTGTTAAATTGGTTTTGAAAAAGGAAGTTCTTTCATGCTTTGAAGGGGAAAAAATATGAAGACAGAACTGCAAGTCTCTTCCTTAAATCAAAGTTTTCTGCCTGAAACGGGAACAGCTCAGCAGAACAGTTTAAGTAAACATGGCCATAACTGCTTATCTGAGACATTGGCATCCTCTCTTCTTACTGTGTTACTTTTTTGTGGTATCCTGGCGTCTCTCAGTCACTGATGTGTTTGTTCTCACAGCACCTCCTTTGTAGGCATATGCTTTTGTGTCCATTTGAGAGCTGCCACCAAGATTTGAGGCTTTATCCAAAGAGCTTGCTCCAGGAGTGTACGTTTTCTACATCCCTACAGATGAGATTTTGGAATTGCTGTCTGAACAGTCCTTCCTGCCTCCAGCCCTGAATTTCTCTCTGTCTCTGTTGTGGCTTCTTTATTTATTAAGCAGGGGAAAAAACAGAGGCAACTGTTTCTGAGTCATTCCAAGTCAGTGTTCAGCCCAGGACAGGATGAAATCTAGGCCAGTGACGGCTGGTGTACAGTTGTAGCCTAAGTGGGGGGGTCAGTGAATGTAGAATAAACACTGGGAGATTTTCTGAAAATCATGTATGTATGTGAGAGTGCAAGGAATTAGGTACCATACTCTAAAGCTGGTGCCTGAGGGTGGGGTCATGATTCTTCTCCTAGGTAGGAAAAATGCACCATATTGCGTGAATGACTTATTGATACCTAACATTACAGCTTGGGTGGGTTTTGCCTGTGTGTGTTAAAATAATGTAGACCCACACTGGGTTTTTTATCCAGGAAGCATTGCCACATGCAAGTAACTTCCGTGCACTCCAAGTTCTTCCACTGTACCATTGCTTGAAACTTCATTATTTAAATTAATTTTCAAGTTAATGCTTTGCTCTTAAGACCAGCTTCTAAAGAAACAAATTTTTTTTAATTTGTACATGAACAACAAGAAGAATGTTCTAGTTATAGAATGTAGGATTGTAATTTATTTGATGGGTCTAGTAAAGTAAAAAATTCAATGATGTTTCATAGAGTACTTCTGTGTGTTCTATAACACCTTCTTCAAAGTAATGGAGAATAAGAAATGAGAAGTGAGAGATGCTTTTTGTTTTTTCACGGGAATGATTGTGTCAGTACATTTTTGAGGCTCTAGTATAAGTTCTTCCTCATTTTGGTCATGTTACGAAGAATAAAATCAATTAAAAAAGAAAAAGAGAAAAAGAAGACTGTGCCTCTTGCTCAGTTTTGTTGTGACTCAGACAACAGTGCATCAGGTCATGGGAAGTGATCTCAGCCATATTTTTAGTTACAGTTTAAAAAATGATATTTTGTCATGAAATAGTGTCCAGAGTTTTAAAGCTCGTACACATGCAGATGTAAGTATATTGCACTGCCAATGCCAATCTAGTACATAAAGAGCTTCACAACTGTTTGGATCTGCTCTTCTTTCATAATGGGCTGCAACTTGTTTACTAATACTTGAAAGTATGTACACATCAAATAAATCTCTGGTATTTGGGCCATAGTGTACCAGCATTATGCAAAGGGAAGATTAACCACACTCAATATTAAGCTACGATCCACTTCACTCTTGATTCCTCACCATAGTAAATCAACCAAACCATCAAAGAACAGAATTAGTGGAAGTGTTCCTCAGACAATAGATGTATTTCCATGTTTATTTGTATTATTGTTAAGAAAAGGGAAATCAGCAGAGCAACTCTGCCTGGGGCTCAGGGCATTATAAATTAATCAAAAGACATGAAGTGAACTTTTGGGTGTGGAAAACCAGCACCAGATGCAAATGCTACATAACTGCATGATGTGGTATGTACGGTGTTGCTGCAACAGCTGAGAGGCAACATGCCTGCTTTGACTGCTGCTGCTCTCAATAGATAGTCTTTAGCAAGCAGTATATTGGCAAATCTGACACAGAGTGAATTTGCAACATTGACTCAAAAGACTTTCCTAACGTGAAGCATCTTTAATGCATATCATTTTAGCTCTTTCCTGTTTTTACTCTGCTCTCTTTCAGTGAAAAGGTCAAGAAAAGCAGTAGCTCAGTGGCTGAAATTTTCTGAAGTGCTTTACTGCAGGGAGAGTGGGGGAACCTCTTAAAGTGGTGTCTTATTCAGTAAGTTAAACCTTTTTTCTTCAGTTCATTAATTAATTTTCTTTTAATTTTTTAAATGCTACGTATCAGAATAATTATAGTCACTCCTAAGGTGTCCCCAGGCAGGTGTGAAGCTGCTCGTCCCCACCTTGGCTTTCCCCCTCCCCCAGAAGCAGTCTTTGCCAAATGAAACCTGTCAGCACACTTTGGCAGATGTGGAAGTGTGCAGCTGACTCAAACCCTCCCATGAGGTGACTGTCCCTGTGCCCTGGCTGCTGCATTCCTGTTCAGAGATGTGCTCTGTGGAGTGCGTGCCTCTTTCTTCGGCTCTTGCCCTGCACGTGTGTGTGCGAGCGCCCACGCACTTCAGCAGTGCCCCCGCTTCGTCTTGTACTCGCCAAGTCTCTCAGTGAGAGATTTTTCAGAGACCAGAGTGGGAACTTTTGGGGTTTTCCCCTTACAGCATGGGTATATTTGATGTTGCTACCACTATCACTATAAGAAATAAAAGAGAGAGGACTGTATTAATTTTACAGTAACAGGGAGGCACTCAGGAAGATTTTCTTTAATGTAACTAGAGGTTCAGTTTGTGCTGCTGTCTTACACTGACTCCAGCAGAAGGTCAGAGCTGTAAAAAGTTTAGTGCTGAATATTCAAATTTAATTTGTTGCATCAATTTAAGATGGCTTATAAGTTTAACTACTCTTAAGGGTGCTAAATACTTCCAGTGGAGGCCAGAAGGACTTTCAGCTGGTCAGCAGTTCTTGTGATTTGGCCTGGTACTACTTACTATCATTTTCTTGCACTCCTGATATCTCTGCATTTTTTTGCAGGTATGAGTTTCTTTGCTCACATCCTTTTATGCCTCATTTGCTAACTCTTCTGTTCTGGAAAATTGGCAGCATGACAGCAAGCAACTCCCTCATCCTTTTGTGTTAGGACTAATCCTCAGGTTTCTTTCTGATGTGTCTCCAGAAATATGTATTCAGCTGAGGCTGAATGCTGATTTGATTTGTAATACTAAAATGTGAACACTGCAGATGACTTTCTGTCTCTTAAAAAAAAAAAAAAACCATGGTAGAGGTGTATATGAACAGTTTCAGAGTTTTAAACTCAGTCACATAAAATATGTTTCTAAAATACAGATGTACCTTTGCATGTGCCAAAGTACTTTGCTGAATCTGGATGTTTGTATTTGCTTTGTAAACTTAGAACTTTACAATTAACAATTAGATGACCAATCACTTAACAGGTTATGGTATTTTAGTGCTCTGAATTGTGCTTTGGCATGACAGACAGATTTTTATTTTGATTTCAGATTATATGGCTTGTTTTTACTTCTTTTTTTTGCTTACCAAATGATTTAATTAAAGTTTTGTTGCAGTGATTGACAGTTGCTTTATTTGATACCTGTTTATAGACATTTATTCATTACTTTTTCAGTGTACTGATATTTGTCAGAAGAGAATGGTATTATTTCTTTTGTCAATGAAAATGAGGCTATAAATTACTGTAATTTTGGGATACATTTCTGGTATGAGCAAACAGTATTCCCTTGGTGAGTTTTCTGCTGAGGAAAACTAGGTTATGCATAATATATTTTAGAAAAGACCTGTATGCCTCTGAAGAGAAATGACATTGTGCAACTCCTGGAAACAGAGAAGAATCTAAATGTATGTGCAGTCTTATTCAAAGTACGGAAACATCTGCAGTGTTGTTCCTTCTTGTTCACAGGGGGGACTGGAAATGATTGGTTCTGGGTTCTACTTGTGATTTTATTTATTTATTTTTTAACCCCTCTTTTGTAGGACATGGGGTGAAGGGTTCAGCTTTGAGCACTTCAATGCAGTCACCTGCTCGGTTCTTTTTAGAGCTGCCCTGCGCCTGCCACTGGTGCAGGTGTGTTAAGTCCCAAGGTGACGATACCCAGTCACCAAAGATCAAACTAAAGTCACACAGATCTGTGACTTTGTATTTTACTGACAAATACAAAAGGATTTTCCAAATTCCGACTCGAGTAAGCTGTGGGAGGAAGGAGGATATGATGTATTCTTCCCTGCTAAAATCATTGTGTTAACACTCTTGGCACCATCACTGAACTCCACGGTAACTTGTGGTTACATTTTAAAAACGCACCGAACAGCACACACTGTTTAATTCTGTGTTCTGTTACGCAACAGAGCGCGATTGCCTCAGTGAAGCACATCTGCATTGCGAGAGTAAGCTCTCCTGGGAAGCAAGTGCATCTTCCACAGAAGTAGGAGTGAGGCGTGGGCTGGGCATTGCTATTTTGGCAAGCAGAGGGAGCCAATGTTGGAAAGCTGCCTCACCTTTCACTTTCCATGGAACTTACCCTTTCTCCCTGTTTCAGGCACCAGCCACTGCCACTTGCTTCTCCTAGTGGTGGCATGGGGCTGGGGATGTTTTCAGTGGTTGATTAAAGCATTTATCGGGGTTTTGGGAACCATGGTCTTTGCTATCTGTCTGGTTTGTTTGTGATTCTTGAGCAGAATAGGCTGTTAGGGAGCAGTAAAGAATGCAATTTGGAAAAACATCTGGAAGAGCTAAGAAAACATTTTGGTTTTACTAAAAAAAGCCAAACAAAACCACACCTGTGTGACAGTATCTTCTTTAACTTCTAAGTTGGCAGCAGTTGATGGTAGGCACAAAATTCCAGTGATTTTTATATTGTGCTGCGGTTTGCTTCTTCCAAGTCTCTCTTTTGCTGGAAGCAAAGTGAAGCTCCTACTGTCTCAGTTCTGCTGAAGTTCTTCCTGTCATCCTAAGCTTGGTTACCAACCCTCGTTTTTCTCCTATCAGCATGCATTACATTTTTATGGCAGCATTTAGCAAAGACTTTCCAACAGTGCCTGTGACAGTGTAATTGGTCCCCTCTGTCTGACTGAAATTGCTCCCTCTTTAATGGGGGGCTCTGGCTGCTTTCTAACACAGCTTTCTTTGAGGCAGGCTGGATGTCTAGTTAGCTGGTCTGTAATGTGGGTGCACAGCATTTCACCAGGCATTAGTCAAAGTAGTTATTAATGGTTTGCTGTTAAACTGCAAGACTGGAGCGAGTGAGATTCCCCAGGGGTCTGTCCTGGCTTTGGTAATACTCACTGTTTTCATTATTGAAATGATTGATGGAACAGAGAGAGCAGTTGTTAATTTTACATAGGCTAAGAAGTGTGAAGGGGGTGCTGCAGGCTCCTTGGAAGGCAGGATTAAAGTTTTGAGCTACCCTGGCTAACAGGAGGAACAGTCTGGGGAAGAACCCTGAAAAACAGCCAGGATACAAACATAGAAGTGCTACAGAGAGATAGAAATATCCAGTTGAATGAGACAGAATGGGGCTGACTCAGCAGTGGTTCTACAGAAGAAGGTCTGTGAGCTGGTATTGGGCTGTGTTGGAGTAGCAGTTTGGCCTTGTTTGGCTGAATAGGGTGGTAAAAAAATCACAGCTGGTTCCCAGACCAGCAGAGAAAACCAGCCTGTGACACATCCTTCTCTCCTCTCCCCTGGCACCTGGGCTGCCAGTGCTCTGCTGAGTGGGCAGCTTTTCTTTTGATCCCCTGTCCACTTTGGTTCTGACCCTGGAGCTGGTGACCATGCCTATAGGGAAGTGTCCCAGCTCAAATCCTCCAGGCCTGGTCCATATGCGCAGGACAGCGCATCTGAGAGGGAAAGGGGTCACAGACCTGAGACTGTAGGTGTCATACACTCATACAAGGAGCAAGGGTTCTCCATCCCCATCCATGTTCCTCAAAAAACCACTGTTTTAGGGTGTGTAAAGAAAAGGCATGAAATAACCCCTCCACTCCATTCAATGTTTGAAATGGCTTCACATCTCGTTTGGGCACAGCACAGTCAGGAGCCAGCTGGATGGTGTCCAGGGAGAAGGCAGGAAAAATGATGAAAGATTTGGAAAACATGACCTAGGAAAGAGGATGAAAGAATGGGGATTGTTTAGTCTACAGGGGACAAGGCCAGTAACAGACATGATAGTAGTGTTCAAGTATGTGGAAGGTTCCTACGGGAAGGAGGGGAATAAACTGTACTGCCTGACTGCTTGGGGTTAGGTCTAAAAGAAATGGGCTTCAATATGAAGGTTGCAAGACTTAAGTAAACATTTAAGAAAGCTTTGAAATTATAAGGGTATTTTGGTTCTGCAGTTATTTGCCTTTGAGAAAACTGTGGAAGCATCATCACTGGAGGTTTTTATAAAACAGACAAACCTCCTACGGGAATATTTTGGGCATTGCTTTGGGAAAGGAGGTGGAATACATGCTTCTGAAGGTTGTTTCCCAGGAAATAACGAAGAAATTTTATTTATTTATTTATTTATCCTCTGAACTTAGGTAATTAGGTAATCTAATAACCCAGCAAATAACTCAAGAGATAGTGGCAATTCATTATTGCAACATACCAGTGGTGAATAGACAACTGATTTACGCACAAAACCCAATGATGATGATACCCTTCTGCTCTCTGTTCTAGTTTAAAAAAAAAAATCTGAGTAAGCTAATTTTACTGGAGCATTTCAAAAGGCTGTTCCTCTAAATATCTTACTCTATACAGAAATAGAGGAAGTGATGTTGGTTGACTTTGCTTATTGAAATATTGTGAAAACACTATCAGTACCTGTTATTGATTGTACACAGCATGGCCATAGTAAAGCCAGCAGTACTCTGTGAGGCACAAGAGTTAAACTGGAGCAAGATGTTGTGTTTTCAGTCTTGATGTCTGTGCACTTGTGTGCATCTTTTATGTGGAGTAGGGAGCAGGCCGAGAAGAACTAAGCTTTAATTACCTCATTGCTATCTATACACGAGTTACTCTCCATTGTCTTGTTACATTAAGTGCCTTGAGAAATGCCTTGTGGTGTCCCCATAGAATCTTTCCTCCTATTATTCTTCACTGGAGGATCCCTTCTATGGCTTTGAAAGTTCCTGCAGGTCCCCTGAAGTCTTCCAACTCCATTTCTGCTATAGAACAAAAATGTACTTCTGTTTTTGAAACACAGTTTCCCCTGTTCTTGTTGCTATGCATGACAGGGAAGAGGAGGTCTCATGTGGTGCTATGATGCATGACAACAAGCTGGAGCTGCTACAGGACACCCTTAGGAGAGTTCTCCAAGTTAGCAGCGCCAGTTTGCATCCAGGTGAGAGCAGCCAGGCTCCTTGTGTCCTGCTCAGTGCAGCCTCTGGCTTGACAGTCCTGAGGGATGTTTTGTCACCCTCATCTTGGGCACTGGCAGAGGATGGTGCAGAGTCACCATGTGCCCAGCATGGATTTAGGAAGGCTTACCATAATCCTGGCAGTATCCACACTAACCCTGAGCAGTCGGACGTCACCGTGCGTTCGCAGCTCTGGCCTCGCAGTGCTGTGTGTACGCCAAGGGACCTGCTGCTGAGCCACTCCTGGTGCTCCTGCACCTGGAACACTTGCCCTGAGCTCTCAAGAATTGCTGCTCATTACCTCTTTGCAAGAGTTTCCTCTTCCAAGTCTGCTGCTATGCAGGTCTGTCCCCTGATTGAGTGTGATAACAAAATGAGGAGACGTATTCACACGTGCACATATGTGCATATATTTTAGTCTCTTGCCTTTTAAATATGAAATAGTAGTGTGCACTTCTCTCTGTCCCAGTGTGTCTCCTTGCATCAGAAAACTAACGTTCTTCATGATCTTGAGTGTCCCATCTCATAAGAAATAAATCAGCACTGCTCTTCCTGTGGAGGTTCTTCACGGGATTTAAATTGCTGATTTCAATTGTGACTAAAATCAGCAGTCAGGAGAACTTTACAGAAATCATCAGCTTCTAAATCTTGCTTTGCATTTACTCTTTTTAGTTATAGTCCTTAAAGAAGAGAATGCTTTCAGTACTTGAAATAATTTCATGTATCTTTTTTTAAACTTGTACTGCGTTGTATTTCTACAGATGTTCTACCACTAATCTGCTCCAACATAGATTTCTGTGGGCCTCTAATTTTTCTATTTTTTTAAAAATCAGTGGTGTGCTTTCTGTTAACTGTTGACTAGATTAGATTTTTTCATGTGACCTGTATCAGCCTTTAAACATTAAAATCAACTTAAAATAAACATTCAGCAAAAATGCCCAAAAAGGAGATTCTGAAACATCAGTCATGGTACTAAATGCTTCCTTAAAATAGGAGCTGAAAAAAAGGAGGGAAGAAGAGAAAAAATTCAACTTGTTTTGCATTAAAATTAAGTAATTGTTAAAAGGAACAGCTAGTTGTAGGTATTAAGTCAAATTTGGTTTTTTGGTCACAGTATCTTAGATAAGAGTTTTGGGAATCATAGATCTTGAACTCTTGCGTATCACTTCTGTTAAGAAATTATTTTAACTCCTATTTCCTTACATCTACAACTTCAGTTTCCTTCTTTTGTTTGAGCCAGCTATATAACAGCCTGCTAAATGCACTGACATGACAGATACCCTCTGGCCTGGCAGAAGACTCTGCTGCTGCAAGCAGCTGCAGGCTGTCTGGCAGGCCTGCTTTAAGAAGTGTAGTCATTAACTGATAGCAGTTTTGAGGTTTGATTATCTTTGTGGCTTCAGCAGGAAACACAACCTTCTCTAAATGCTGCTCAAGAAACAACCCTGAATTTGAACAGTTTCAGTAGATACAACATTTGAATGTAATATACCTTGTCATAACCTAGTTTAGAATATGTCTTAATTTACATACTTAAGTGCATAAGAAAGAAATCACTTATATATATTAGCCTGTATGCAGAGGGTGGTGACCCATCTCCACTGTACCCAGAGGGGGAGAAGAAGGTTGTGTAGCAGACTGAGGGGAGGAACAGAGCTTGAGGCTTGCCTGTTGTGTTCCCAGTCATATTCTTGGATCTTGCAAAAGTGACTCTGTCTTTCGGATTCATCCAGCTGTAAATGAGGAACTGAGACTGAGGACTATTGAGAGATTTTAGGAATAAAGTTAGTAATTTTGTTTTCTGATACGCTGCCTAATCTCTTCCAGGAAAAGGCAGTGATGGCTGTTGGTCCCATGGGTGGCAGCAAGCTCAAGGCACATATGGATCAAGTGTGATAACACTGATCACTTGTGGAGTCTGCCAGTTTTCTTCTCGGAGAGCTTTACAAACATGAGCTGGAAGGAAAGATACTGGAAAAACTAATATTCTTTCTCTAGTGTGTATAGAAAAGCCAGTTCTTGGAAACTGGGGAAGGAATCAATGATGTGATGCCGAGAAAAATCTTCAGAGATGGGCATGGATGCAGTATTGGGTGATTGCCCCTCTTCCATCTCCCTTAGCCATGACTTTGGCTGCACACTCTTCCCAGCATTGCTCCTGGTCAGAGTTCACACATGGGAAGAAGTTGCAGCTCCTGGCATGTACTGTGCTGGTTAACTCTTAGCATCATAAGCTTTGTGCTCCCTCACTTGTACCTTTCCCTTCTCCTCTCCTAGCTTGATGCCCATCCTCAGCTGCCTCTGATGCAGGGTGTCACCCTTGCCTGTGTCTTGGAGCTCAGCTTAGAGGGATGAGTGCATCTGATGGGTCCTTTTGAAAGGTGATGCTCAGAAGTGTGTGTATTGACAGGGGCTGTGGCTGGGAGATGAGAAACCTTTTTGCAGAACTATCAGTCATGGTTTGTCATCCACTTGTCACTGTTTAGCAGTTTCTGCACTGGGGGCCCTGTGGTGGGAGTCATGTAGGTGCAGCACTGTCTCCAGGCTGAGGTCAAGGGAGTCCTCACTGAGTCTGCATCTGAGTTCTGATCACAGTTTTCACTAATTGTGTTCAGATCAGTCGACACTGTATGTCCACGTGCAAATTGCACAGTGATTGATTTCAGGAATCATCTGCAGAAGAAATAGAAGCACTTGCATCATGAGTTCAAAGAAAATCAGTAAGTGTGAAACCCAGCAGTAAAATGAGCATGAGGGTGTTTCTGCATGGCCAAAACCCTTCAAGGGGTAACAGAAAGATGAGGCTGGGAAAAATTGTGCATCAGCTTCCATGAATCCTGTGCATTTATCTTTTGGGGTTCTTTGTGGTGGATTTTTTGTTGTTGTTGTTTTCTTTTTAAATAGCTTGCTAATGGATGCTATAATCAGGAGTATGTTTGTTTGTAGATTTACAAGGGGAAGGCCAACACAGCAGTTTGTGGTTGCAGGCTGATTCACTGGCTACTACAGCCTGCGAATGGTGGGCAGGGCAGGGTGGATTCCAGGAGCACAGACACTTAACTGCAGGCAGCTGACGGGGACCTTCTGTGAGTGAGTAGCAAAAGGAGTTCCACTGCACACAGATCAGAAAATATCAGCTAATGAAGCCTCTAAGATAAGATTTAAACTGACAGGAAATGAAAACTAACTTTACTGTTTTTCATACAGGCTGACCACCCTCCCCCTTCACTAAAGTTCCTGATGACTGTAGGGGAGCAGTTCCTCTACCTACTTCTTGGAATATACACACTTGGGTTAGAAAAGTGCATGACCAAAGTGCAGAGCCAAGCTCTGCTGTCTGTGGGGCTGCAATGAGCCTTGGCTCTCAGTCCAGCTTTATTTTAGATAAGCCCTTGCTGTTGTTATCTCCATAAAGCTGCATTTGAAAGCAACGACTTGTGTAAAGAAGGAAAGTACAACACTTTCCTGTCTCTCTCTCTCTCTGCCTGTAATCTGTTATAACAGATCTGTTGCTGTGCAGAATGTGTTAGGCTCAGCAACTGCTCTTCCTCGGCATACCTGTCAAATTTTGAAATCTATAAATAAGGATGTTTGGAGCAGGGCTTTCTAATTCCATTGAAATGCTTGGACATAACAGGCTTATGTTGGCAGGACAGATTCGGGAAAACAAACTCTATCTCTCTTTCTATATATATTGCTAGAATATAGGGACTATCCCAAATAAAACAGCTGGTGTGTCCATGTGGCCAAAGCAGATTTCCTTAGATTTATGCTAGTCATGCTATGAGCTGCACTAAAAGAAAATTAAACAAGTCATGTTTCATCCCCTTTAGCTGCAGACCTTTGCCAAAGTTTGTTTCTTAGAAATTAGATGAACCTGGTGAAGCAGGATCTTGTGTCTAAAAATAGAGCATTTTACTTTCCATCTCGCCCCTTACAGGCAGGGTATAATTTTACCTCATCCAAGAAGTGAGATGAAAGGTGATTTGAGCTTTGCCTTATGTCTCTATCCTCATTTGAGCTTGTGTCAGAGGACCTTCATCTTTCCTGACCAGGTTCAGAAGTGGAGGGATCCTGTCAGTGAGGAACCACCATTGCAGGTTGTTTATTTGACCAGGGCAGCATTTGCATTTTGCAGGTTATGTGGCCTTGCATATGACTGTATGGCTTCTGCTGCCCAAGAACATGGGGCTAAACCTTCTGCTCCAGCAGCAAAACAGGGTTTGCAACCCTGAAAAAAAAGAAAAGTGGAGCTTTAAACATGAGTTTTGCAAAGCCACCTGAGCTGCAGGTCCACTGGAGTGTAGCTCTGCAAGTGGCCCCAGCTGCCCTTTCGGCTTCTTGAGACACGTACGAGCTGTCCAGCTGCAGCTGCCTCGGGGCTCTGCAGGTGCACGCAGGGGAGCCGGAACGGGGCCGGGGGGATACTGCAGCCGCCTGCCCTCGGCACCGACCAGGAAAGCCAAGTCTGACTAGCAGGAGTGGAAAAGCTGGCTGACGGCCAGGTTGAATGCCATGATCCCAGCAACAGCTTCCTTCCCCTTTTCTCTTCCTCCCCACCCCGCCGCCGGAGTGGTTTGGAGGGTGGCTCCCAGGCGCTCGTCAGGGTGTGTGAGTGTTGGGGCGGTGCTGTTGCTTTGCTTTCTGTGCTTTTTTTTGCGTGTGGATCTGTCGGCAGCTGTTTGCCTGCTTCTTTTCTAACCATGCGTGGCGTTCTTTGATTCACAGGATCGCAAGTGTACGAGCCAGTGTGTGGCAGCTTGGCACGACCGTTTCATTAGAGCAAAGAAGGCCTGTGTCCTGCAGGGTTGTTTTAGTAAAGACACGTCCCATCTGCTGCTTCTTATCACCCTTTTTATCTGTGCTGCTGACTCATGCAGTGAGGTCTGCTCAGCTCTCCATTGCAGTCACATCACACTTTGAGTTACCTTTACTATGACTCATGTTTGCTTTTTCACTTGGCAAGTGTTAAGCTAAAAAAACCCAGTCTTGTCCCTCTCTCATGTGTTGTGTCCTTTTCCTACCCCGTACCTCCAAGTCCTTTCTCTCTGTCATAATCTTTTCCTTCCCCTCAAGTAAAATATTTGTACATAAGTTTTAAGCTGTGTAATTTTGACTTTCATAGCATCTCTGTACTGTGCATCTCAGGCTAGATTGCCAGTCTGTGCTAAAATATGATAGCTTCTCTAAATTGCCATCACAGATATGTTTGGTGGAGAATATTTTTTTATTTCCTCTGTTTAAACACATCTGTGTTTACTAATGTTTTGGTGTGAAATTTTGCATTGGGACAACGTGTGCATCTTTGTATTTTGATATGTAGTATATGCACAAAGATCCAAAACCCCTTTTCTTCAAATTTTGCGTGTAGTTTCAAGCCTGTGTGTTGAGCTAATGAGACCATAGCTTGAAACCACTTGGCCTCTACTTTCAGAGCCAGCTTGTAGACCCCAAGGTGTGTATCCTGTGTGGGCATTGGTAACTCATTTCACACCAAGCTTGAAATCTGCACTTAAAGTGCTAGTGCATTGTTTCCAGGCTAAAGAGAGTGATTAAGGAGTGCTGCTGAAGGTTTGGTATTTCTTTGCTTCATTTGAGGGGAATTTTGCAAGTGATTTCTTTGTGGACAGATTTGTGTGCATTTGGGCCTTTTCAGTGCTGAGATCCCAGAATCTTTTTCAAAGGAGAGCCTGGTGCATGTTTCACTGAGGACAGATGATTGGCAGAGGTTGCTGTACAGTTTAACTGATGCTGAGTTCTGTATCATACTGTACTGAGTCCTTGGTCACGCCAAACTTCTGCCAAAACTGGCAGTCTGGTTGGGTCTGTTTGCCCTGAATAAACCTTGAAGAGTTGTGCTTTTATAGTGCTGTTGTGATAACTACTTGGATATCATAAAAATTGGCCTAGAAATGAAGGAGAGAAATTCTTGGAAGAAGTTTTAGAACAGGAAGGGAGGGTAATGCAAGACCTTTTATTTAAAAGAAAAACAGTTGTCCTCATATTCTTCTAGCAAACACCAGGCAGGTTTACATTGCTGTGCCAGATTTTCTTTTCTAGGAACAAAGTTAGACTTCTTTTTTACATCAGGGCACACACAACAGATGAGAACACACGTCTCTCTCTTTTAGACTTGTGTGTAGAAAACGCTTTTCAGTGTTAAACAGGTAACATTTGTTTTAGACCAAGCTGCTTAAAACTATTGCAAAGGCTAAGTGATTTATCTGTGCCTGTGGACATAGCCTTTGAAGCAGCACAGCCTGATCAAGCAGACTCTCTAGTCCCATTTCAGCTCTCTGAGATGGAGAAAAGTCCTTTCAGTACCCAGTCTACAGGGTTAGAGACTTGGTAGCTCCTTCCTGTGGAAGGCACCAGACCATGTTTCAACATTTCTTCTGGTGTGTGTGCTAAACAATGCCTTGGAGGGAGTGGGGCCTTTGCTGCTAGCAGTTTAGCTTGAAAATACCAGGGGGTATGTGCTAAGTGCAGGAGCTTTACCTTTACAAGCTTGTGGGATGGCCAGCTTCTGTCTCTGGGCCGGTATGTCATGTCCTCTCCAGTTCCCATCTCTCCTTCCTGTTCAGCTTGAAAACGTCATGATTTTGTGAATTTGCTGTTACTGGGTGTCCCTGGCAGTGTGTTGCCAAGCTTTGTTGGTCCCTGGTGTAAATAAATGGGGCTAATGATGGTCACAAGCAAAAATATTCCATTGTTTCTGAGAAGCATCTCATTCTCTTGAAAGCCTAAACTAATACAGTCCATAACTCCAAACCATGAATGTAGGGCCCTCCTGCTCAGCATGTGGCATCTGACTAGGACAGGCATTGCTCATTGCAGTCCTTGACCCTTGGAGATTCGTCTTTTCCAAGCCCATGACCGTGGTTACATGGTGCTGTCCCTGACCTGCTGCTAATGGTGCTGAGGTGTGTCATAGACACACAATATGGAGCAAAGGAAATCAGTGCTTATGGACAGGGGTTCTTGTGCCTCACAGACACAGGCTGTACCCTTGGGAACACAGTGGTGTGTAGAAATATCTCTGTTTTCTGTTTTCCCTCGTGGTGTGAAGGGGGAAGTGTGAGTCTGCAGGTGGCCGGTGCTGAGCGCTCCTTCTTGATCCTGCAGGGCAGCTTTCCCTCAGCAAGAGCAAGGCAGTGCTTCCTGCCTCGGGACAGGCTTAGGTTCACTTTGTGGCTTGTTTTACCCATGTGCAAAATAGATGTGTAATGATACCTGCCTTTGATGTGGAATCCAGTCTTAATTAATTAATTAATTGGTGTTCCCTAAATGCCTTGAGATCTGAGAATCACTGCGTATGCTCCAGAACAGCAACAACACTTGGAGGTTGGTGAACCATTTTTGCTCCCATGATGAGGTTTCTCAAAAAGAGAAACTCCAGCTCCTCCTTCCCCAGCTTCTCTCCTATTTTTTCTGGATGAAGTGATACTGTGCTGTGCATTAACTGAATGGCTTGCTCCTTCTGACTTCTGCCTAAATAAATAAATAAATAAATAAACAAACTGATGTGCTTAATGCAGTCAGCACGTAGGGTGCTTGCCAAAGAATTTCTCAAAGCAGCAGAGCTGGGTTGCCAAATGTCATGTCTTTTATATAAAGCATTCTTCAGGAAGCAAAGTTACACAGGGGAAAAAAAAAAGAGAAGAAAATGTTATAAAAACTCTTACTGCTGTAAGAAACATTGTCTTCCCCCACAGGGAGAATGTCTGGGCCATGTCATGGTGGGATCAAGGGATCCTATTTTTATTTCCTCTCAAAGGCCCCCTCTCATTTCTTTCCTGCACTCCCCCTCTCAAAGAGTAGCTCTTTACTGTGCTGGCTGGGGGAAGTGGATTTCAATTAGCTTTCAAAAGCAGGGTTATGCGATGGTCAGCTTAGATGTGGATTTTGCCAGTGGATTTTGGGTGGAGAAGAGGTTGTTTAAACAATGTCACTGTCAGAATATTTATTAGTATAATGTGATTAATAATTGAAAAAAACCAACAGAAATTTTTTTATATATTTATTTCAGGGAGCATGGGGGAAGTAACAAAACTTCAGCATCAAAACATAAGGCTGTGTGTTGTAAATGCATGCATATCTATTTTTACTGAGAAAGCTTGTATGTACCATTGATATGTTTAGTTGTGTCTGTGTTTAGGAGTGCATTGTGTCAGCTCAATGAGTGTGAGCTGCAGTGGTTTGACCCTGACAGGTGGAGTTTGCCATGGGATCTGCTGTGTTCAGAGAGGCTCAGCATCAAACCCCTCTTGTACTGTAACCCACAGCTTACTGTGGGCTTGTGGGAGCCAAAGGTGCCCTGGGGTGAGGCAGCATCTGCTGTGTTTTTCCAGGGGCAAAGGATGCCAGAGAATCCATGGATGAGGGGGTGGCAAGCTGGATTGGGCATTTTGGGGGTCAACATTGTGTCCCATGGGCTGTAGGCTTGGCATGGATGTCCTGGGTAGCTGGGCTGAGCAGGGAGCAGGGTTTTGCCCAGTTCAGGGCCCTGTAGGGGGTCCCAGACAGCAACTGGCTGCTGCTGCTCAGCTCACCCAGCTGCTTTTTGGTAAAGATGTGGGAGGATGAGTTTTGGAAATCACTTTGTGTAGGCTCATAGAATTGCTTCTGCTTATTTGTGTACTCCCAGTTCCTATCTCTGGGTGGTTCTTACAACTCCAGAGGCCAGTGCTTTTTCCTCTAAATTAAAGCTTTGTTGTGGCAACGTGTTTTCTGTAAGCGTCTGCAGGCCCTCTGTTGCTCTCAGTGTTGTGCAGTAGCTGGTTGACTTTTTAAGCCTGGTGTGGATTTGCAATGTAAATGTGGTCCATTGAATTTGTATCAATAACAGAGAGTTGGAACTGTACTGAGGTTTACAAAACAGGGTTGAAATCGATTTTCTGAACTTCAGCCCTCTACAGTGTTTTAGCTCACAGGAGTATTTAATCTGGTAGCATAATGTGTGATCATTAAGGCAGCAGTGCAGCCTCGCAACTTAATTCTCCCATGTTATAGCTGCAAATGACTGAATGCAAATTTAAACTATATATACTACTGTTTCCATCCCTATCTGTCACAACTCCTTTGAACTTCCATCAGGGTTGCTATATGGCACCGCAGAATAATTAACACAGTGTGCATTAGCAGCATGTTCATTTGTCCTCTTATTTTGTCAGGAGCAAATCAGCACCAATAGTCAGATAAGCACCAAGAGCTTCTGATTTTGGATTCTTAACGCCTGTATTGCAACAATGCAGTAAGTTAATGGTAATGAGTCTTTTTCAGTTAGTGGAGTTACATAATTTTAAAATGTTGTGAAAAAACCCTTCAATCCTCCTTCTCCTTCCTTTTTCCACGAGGCAGATTGAAATTCTCTGTGATGAAAAATCCACATCTCTGGGTATAGTGTCAGTAGGGAAGTCCTCACCACACAGTTAATTGTGACAGGTGCTTCTTCTGAGATGTGCTGTGTCAGAAATAGGGACTCTTTCAATTGTACTTCTTCTTTTGTCTTGTAATTACATAGTTCTGCAGTCCTGCTTCTCTCCCTGGGTTGCAAGCACTGAAATTTTCACTGCTTCTGAGTCCTCAGCCATGTGTCTTGTGTTGTGTGTTGATCTAACAGTGAGGGAAAGAACACCAATTAATAGGCTAGTGCTCAGATTCTACAGGTTTTTTTACAAATGCCTTTAAATTTAGAGTGCAAGTGTAACATAATTCCTAGATAGGAGAAAAGCATTCTGAGCAACAGTTATGGTATGTGTTTGTATGACTAGTGCAGTAAGAATGTAAATTATTATGGTATGTATTATATAAGCATAATTCTGGATTAATTTCTGAATTAATAAGTTATACAGTCCTCAGAATACATGAAAGTGAAAATGATATTGCATGAAGAAAGAGAACATGATAGGTAACCCTTCCATTTATACTTAGGCACAGATGGGGTATGGTGATGAGAATGGGAAAAGCCTGCATTGGAGCCTGGAGGTTGGAGTTATAGTGACCTAAGTTTGTCATGTGCCCTTCCCTCCCACATTCCCTCTAGGATTTTTTTCCTTCTTTCTTTTTCATTGGGGAATTATTTCTCTTCTCTGTATTTTGTTTACATTGTCAATATAGCAGTGTGTGTTCAGGAGAGGTATTTGATTTTGCAGCTGACATTTATTTACAGGGTCACCTTTTAGTCCGTGTGTTGGATTGCCATTCCTTGTGAGCAATGTAACCTACTGTCTAAGAGATTCCATGGAAAACTGTCTCTTTCTCTGAGTCCCCAGTAAGAGGCAGATGGAGGCATGCTTTGGGCATTATGTTAACACTTTTGTGGGAGCTTATATTTTTCTTTGAGACATAATAAGCCTCCAAGATCACACCAGGTCAAAGGGTTTCTAGCAGTGTACTGCTGTTGCTGACCTGTAGCTCAGTTTGTGTGGCTGATTTTTGAATGGTTGGCTTCCAGCAACATAATCTGGGGAAGATGTCTCTGCACATAGCAAGGGAGGTTTTGGAATAGCTCTTTAAATGTCCCTTCCAACCCAAACCGTTCTGTGATTCTGTCGATCTCTGACAAGTTTTTAGTGCTATTTTTCTCCTGTGCAATGATCATCTTTGCATATTCTCAGCAGTTACTCCTTTACTACTAGGAGCAGAGGGTACTGTGTCTTTGAATGTTTTGACACTCACTGCTTTAGTTCTTGACTCACGACTTACGTAAGTCTCTTGAGTAGGTTTCAGGTTGCTATTTAGAGGTGATGATATGCTTCTTGTGGAGAAAGCATGGAGGCAAGGAGCTTTAGACAATTGTCTTGCTTTCCTTGTCCTTTTCTCACGATTTTTGGTACTTTTATTGGTTTGTGTGAATAGTCAGGGAAGGCAAAAAGGGAGAAAATAGGTTTGTGGAAAACATGTCCTTAAATGCAGATGTAGGCACGTAAATATTTATATGCAGATTTTAAATTTTGCTGGTTATCAGAGAGATTAAAAGAGAACAGAAAAATTAGTAGGCTTCTCTGGGTGAGTGGCCCCTTGAATATGAGAACATTGTTGTTAAGGTGCTCAAATATGAGTATAGAAAATATAAGTTCAGGTATTCAGGTTTGAACACTTTACCATTATAGAAAGGGGAAGTGGAAAGAGGAAGAGTTGGAAGGAACAAATAATACAGTGACTTGTGGGGAAGCATCAGATATTAAAAAATTCAAAATGTTACTCTAAGCTTAAACATTTTCAACTTTTAAAAATCAACTTTCTGCACCAATTTATTTGACTTTTTTTCATAATCTTCACATTTGCCCTCCTTTACTTTTTTTTTACAGCTCTCTAAGCTGGAAACCTAAGTGAAGCAGGGTGGGGAGAGAGAGCAAGAGACAGTGAGCATGATTTATGAGTCTCACATTATCAAGAATGTGGTGGGAGGGAGGGGGGATAAGATAAATCTGTGAATAATATCACGCAAAGAAGTTCAGAATGTGGAACCACTCCAGCCCATTAATGATCCTGCGAAATTTCATGCCTTGTTTATGTAAGACGGTCAGAAAGTTATTTTCTTCTTGTCTCTGAAAGAAAGCTGGCTCCAGACGTACTTGAAATCTTACGGGATTTGCTAAAAATCATGGGAATTGGTAGGAAAAGTCAGGGTGAATATAACAGTTAACTCTATATAGAATGATTATTTTGGCTCTCGGTCTTCATACTTCAAACCTTATTTGCATTAAAATTGTTGTTAGACTTGTAAAATGTCTTCTGAGTCTTCATAAGATTTCTTGAAATTATCTGCAGGAGAAATATTGGGACCCGTGTTACTCATGAAAATTTTTGAGATCCTTTACACTGTATAAACTCTGATATATGTGTACATATATATATATTTTCATCAGAAGGATAAAACTTCTCATCATGAGTATTTTGTTTTGCTCAGTAGCTTCCTTGTCAGATAGGAATGTGGATTTGAGAAATACTGTGACTTCATCCTGATATTTTATGCCTGTTGTGCACCTGTTCAATAATTGTTCGACTTCTGAGTGAAATGCTGTGTATGGTTGTAGGAGGACATATTCAGCATTTTAAGGACTCTGTAACATAAAACCTGAACTTGAGCATGTAGATTCTTACTGTTTGCTGTAGTGGAGGCATTGCCCTGTGGTACTAGAACAACTTTCAGTTTTTTGATAGTAGTAGTGATCTTTGCTTGCTTTGCTACAAATACGCTGAGTGGGCTTTTCAGGGATGAGATTTACTGCTTACTTTAGCAAGTTCTGCAAACAATATCTGACTTAATAATTTTATTTGCTACTTGTAATTACATATCCTTCTTTTTTTGGTAATGCCTTCAGAACTCCTCAGTTCATTATAAACTCTCAGATCATAATTTTAAGAATAATGTGTATCCTGACTGGTCATAACGAGGCTGAAATTCCATCTTGGGCTTCTGGTGTCATCACAGAACTGGGATGAAATTACAGCTTTAATTTATGTACTATGGGAGATACATTATTTATTACTGTGCATTAGAAAATGATTAATCTCTGCTTGTGTTGCAAGGCTACCCTACTGCTCCGAGTCCCCAGGAAGTGCTGAGACATTGTAGAACTTCTTGTGCGGATTACATATGGTTTTATGAAGCTGCCAGAAAGACCACTGCATTATTCAAAAGCTGCTAGAGGTGATGAAAATTTAGGAAGCCACTGTGGGTTTTTTCCTAACTAGTAGAATTCCTACAAGGCTTTCGTTTGCTAAACCTGAGCATTTCCTTACCTTTAGTTGCTTTCAAGTGTTTTGTTTCACATAAGGCCATGATCATATAACCGGGGTGAGGAGCACTGTGTTTTGGGGACCCTCATTCATCAAAGCACTCTAATTGTAGTCAACCACTATTGAAGATAATGAAAATCAATCATGTGCTTCATTGGTCTGCTGAATCTGTTCTTTAATTTCTGCTTCTTTGGTTGTTCATAAAACCAATTTTCTTCCTTTTCCTCCACTTCCCCAAATTGTGTGTGTGTATGTGTGCATGCATATGCGTGTGTCCATGAATACATTGTAACTGCAGTGGAGCAGCATGAGCTAATGGAAAACTGTCATAAAATTAACTGATTCGTCCATATTTGATTTCAATGACTTTAAAAAAATGTTTTAATATTCCTATAACATTCCATATTTATGAGCATTTTCAGTACTAGGAAAGTCAGTAATCAAGTTCTGATATGTGATAATCAGTACTGTGTAACTCGTAATGTCCACAGTATGGCTGTGATGAGTTTGAGTCACAGCATTCCTTCACAGCTAGTTTTCATTGGAGTTTAGCCTTTCTCCATTAGCTGAGAATTTGTCTGGTTTTGTTTTCTAGCCTATGGATGTGTGTTTGTACAGACCTAGTAGCAGCCACTACACCATACAGCTGTTACCAAGTAACATAACTAATCTGCCACTTCATGAAAAGAATTTGGTATCTGGGGGAGGTGATTGGAATTTTGCATTTGCAATGCTGTGCCCTGGTTTGGAGGGGAGGAAAAAAACCCCAGCAAAACAAACAAACAAACAAACAACAAAATCTGACACATTATCCTCCCCCCCCCCCCCCCCCAAAAAAAAAAAACCCAACCCAAAACCTTCACCAAGCCCAACCCCCAATGATTTGTAGGAATTCTAATTAATAAGCCCTGGCAAATTGTCTTCAAAGTACTCAGCACTATTAGATCTGAAAAAAAGAATTAGATATTTGTAAAAGATCAAACAGATACAAATACCTTAAGAAAAGAAGTCACTGATTTAAATTAAGTGAATGCTTTATACCAGTACAAAAGTATTATAAAAAATTAAATGCTCCCACTTTCTAAGGTGGCATTTTTATCTTTTAAGGCTTTGATGACATGTATAAACCACTCAAGTTTCAGCCTTGTGGGTTATATTGTCACTCTGACTAATGATACAGTAAAGTCTTACAAATGACAGTGGGTATAGTATGACTCTGAATTACCTTTTTTGATTGTTTTATTATTGTCATATACTAAAAAAGAAAAAAAAAGAAAGTGGCAGTGCCTACTCATTAATTGAACTTAGTGGGGAAGTGTTACCCTCAATTTAATTAGGGTGGCCATATTATAAATGGCAGATGTGGAATCTAAAACCCAGTGACAAAGCTGATAATCCTTGAGGTGTAAGAATCTTGACGCTGGTGTAGGGAAAGACGTGCGAAACATGCCAGCAGCTCTACCCCACGCAAAATTAAAATGATTGTCATTTTTGCAGGGAACACCACGGGAATCAGAATTAGAGACATACACCCCTCTTCAGTTTGAAAGCTTAAGAGATGGCTGCAGTTCCTGTGCGGAGTTTCAGCCTGCTAGAGCTGTATAAATAGATCTCTGGTGCCGTGCAGATCTGTGCGGGACCAATCGCTTCTTCCTTTCTACATCACGAGGAGATGCAGAGAGCAGTCCTCTGCAGCTACCTGTGTCATGCCAGTCAAACTGACCACTGGCTGGGACTTCTGAGGGTGGAAAGGCTTGCTCAGATGATGTTCTCCGCTCTGAAGGAGTAAGGAATGAGGTTTATGTAGATGTAGGCTGATCTTTTAAAACCTCATTTGGATTTTAAATGGGACATGGCATTTGTGCTAGCTTTCTGAATGAGTTGCAGCCTTGGGCAAATCCAGTATCATGTGAATCAAGATAGTGTATCACATCAACAGAGAGGAAGCCAGCTGTTTAGCATTGGGGGAGTTTTAATTGTGCTATGATAGATACATGAGACTGGAAATAAATACAGCAGCGTGAATTTTATACATACACTATAATTTCTTACTTTTCTGCCTTCTAGCTCACTATAAATATTATTGCCAGTTATGTGTAGGGAGGCGCTTCAAGCGTGATATGAGAGGTAGAAAGGAGGACCAAAGTCAAAGCTGAAGGGTCGATTTCTCGAGGTTCTTAGGCTACCTCTCAGTCCTGATGGTCATAGGGCAAATTCTGTTGAGCTGTCACAGTCCAAAAGAGTTGGATCCTACTCCTGCAAGCCAAGGGTGACACCCTGGATTACAGTTCTGCACGTATGTGAAGGACTGAATCCTCACACAGAGGACCATAAAAGCACAAAAGAAAATTGGAGGAGAGAGAGGAGAAAGAACAACAATGGGTTTTGACATAGGATTGAGGTCCATTAACTTCTTGGCACAGAAGTCCAACTCTGGGAAATGAATCTTAAGGTAGAATTGTTACACATCTAGGAAAGTGTGCAGTCCCTCCTTCCGCTGCAAATGCTTCCCTCTCACCTTGCCTGCAGATGCAGACTGGAAAGACATGGCTCTGGTCACTCTGGTGAAAGTGTTAAAGCCAGTCCAAGCTTTGTTCTTTAGAGCGTGGGCTGTTCTATTGCCCAGGTTTTCATTTAAGATCAGTAAAGGTTGGGTAGTCTGGTGGTGCTGTGCTGGCACTCGGGGCTGGGTTGTGCCTGCCTTGGTGCACTGCGGGAGCCTGCCGAGTTGTATAATTGCACGTTTACTGTCATACCATGAATGACTGATGGCATAATTTGTATTTTCAAAATACATAAGCAGCTCAGCCTAATCAGGTGGTGTGGTAAATATTTCCAGGAGATAAAAACAAAGTATTAGGGCAGGGAACAGAGTTACAAACTTTCTTTAATGAGCTGCATATTGTTTGATCTTGGTTTTTTCATATACATGAGCTTCTACATGCCAAATTCTAGTAATCACTGGCAGCTGCTTCACAGTCCTGGAGAAATAATACCGTAAACGCTGGAAACAGTAAAAATGAGTGGATGTGTCTGTTTGCCTTTCAGACTCCTGTGACTAACAGGTGATTAGTACAAATAGCAGAAGGCACTTCTATCTTTCATCTTGCTTCTGGAAATAAAAAGAAAGGGAAAGCTGTGGGACAGAGGGAACAAATTCAGCTCTTCCAGACAGTTAACAGCAGTACCGCTGACTGGCTTGGATTGCAGTCCTGGCTGGGTGGGTGTTTAACTTGTAAATCTGAGTAGTTCTGCTCACTTCCAGAGCCCCTAAAGTTAAGCACATAAATGTTTTGGGACCTGAAAGAGCCTCCTTGACTTATTCTGGAGAGTTTGCTGCAAAATCTTATGATGTAGGAAAACCCACAAATCATAAGTCTTTTCACGCTTCTAATGAGTGGCTCCTAATGTTGATGGGATGTGAAGTGGAGGGATTCCATTTCTATTTGTTTATGTGTACCAGTCTTCAGTGCTCCAAAAATATGCAAAAAATGAGAATATCATGGCTTCATGTGTTGATCAGCTGCTGTTATTTTTCAAAGGCACAAATTTTAAATAGCAGATGCTAATTTAAGTAACTTTTTAACATATGTGGAAAGCACTCCTGAAAAAATACTGAAGTTAGAGTGAAGGATTTTTTTTTTTAATGAAACATTTTTCTCTAATATGAATGTGTCAGTGCTTGCTGACAATCACACTGACTGGAACTTGGGAGAGAAGGGGGAACAGTTCAGTCTTTCACAATGAAGAACGGTTTGTTTTTAATAATAATGAGAAAATCCTGGTAGTAACTGTGAAAAAGCCTAGGAAACTAGTGCATTCACAGGTGGATGAAATAGTTCCATAGAGCTTAAATGTCTTTCTGAAAATACTGCACAGCAGATTTCTGAGCTTGATGCTACTCACTTGCATGAAATGGAGGCTTGTTTCCCACTCTGGGGAGGATTCTAACCTCAAATTTTTTGTCCTGTCATATTATTATCATAAGCTTAAAGGAGCATAATTGTCCTTGCTGACTTTCAAAATATCTCTAATTTTTTTTTGAGCCTTAAATTGATTAATCTAGTGTAGATTTCATTTAAATATATACCTATATGTTGAGGCATATGCATTTTAGCATAAAATAAGAGTCAGGGGACTAGTGCAAGGAGGTGTGTTTGTAGCTTTTTTAAACTTATTTTAAGGAGCAATTATGTAATGATCATTGTCTTTTTTTTTTTTTTTTTTTTT
>VZSE01009698.1:1009406-1043623 GCA_013398275.1 Promerops cafer
ATATACCAACTACAGAAGAGCAGGCTGTTGTCTATTTCAGCCAGTTTGAAAGAAAGTTGCACAGTTGGTTTCCTCGCAAATGTCACTCATCCTGCAGAGACTGGCTGAAGGGTTACTTTCATTTTCTCCAGGACAGTGGTGACAGGAAAGTTACGTAGTGGTGTAGTTACAAGCTGCAGACACTAAAGAGAAACCCTAGGTGTAAAGTCAAGGAATTGTTGGAAAAGACAGTATAATGTTAAAATTGACACAGGCTGCTGCTAAAAAATGAGACTGTTGAGTGCTATCTTTGTAATGACAAATATATGCAGGTTGAAAGAAGTTTCGTCCTAGGTATGAATAAATGCTGGAGAGATTTAGACTGCACTGCAGCCCATGTTAGTATATGTGTATGTACGTAAAGAGGTACAATATCCAAAATAAATTAGACTGTAAAAAATTTTTCTGGTTACAAACTCTGTTCACCAAAATTAGTAAGACATACATAGCCATATGCAACACTGTGAATGTTCCATAAACTTAGCTTTGTTTCTAACGATATCTGTCTTATATTATGAATAATGTAAAGGAAAAATAGTTTGTTTTGATCCTCCAGGGGAAAAACCCTTTCATTATCTTACCTCTCCTCAAAACCCCCAGACATCTACTTGTCCTCCATCATTTGACGCAGATTTGGATCTGTTATCTGTACTTTTCCTGTCTTGCATAGGAACAAAATGTTGTCCTACTTTCTGTAATTGGAATTTAGTAAATCACAAATAAGTTACAGTAGTAAACTGCATGTGTTAAAGAAATGGAACAGAGGACAGATTACAATTTAATTTCCCAGAAGATAGACCTAATATTATTCATAAACAGAATGCAGTTCACAGTAAGTACAAGTAAAGCTGTGTTTCAAACCAGCCTAAGTAAAATAAACCTCCCTGGGCAAGACGATGCTTTATTTTGTTACAGATGAATGTTACAGAACTGGCACTACAGTTCTGAGTTTTAACATCAGATCCATTGGTTTACCTTTCTTGCCAGTTCATCATCATTTTTCTCAGGCCAAGATGAATATTTTAGTTTGTTTTCCTTGTGGAGTACACTGTCTTTATATCTCCCCAAGTCTCTGCAGTAAGGTTGGAGTCCACTGGCCAGCTCCAGCTAAATTTAACAGGCAGGTTGGGCTCTGAGCAGTTTTGTGGAACAAGGATTTGGGTGCAGAACAACGACAGAAATGGGTGACCTTTCTGAAGGAAAGGCTCTCCTGTGTTATCAGAGATGTGAGAGTGCGATGGGATGAGCCATTGCTCAGGGTTAGATTTGCTCAGAGCACACAACTCACTGTGCATGGGGTCATGTAGAGGCAAAGCCACAGGGAACCAGCCTTCATGGACTCCACTGTGTATGGGACTACTTGGTCTTTTAACGAGGGGGAATATCCCACATCCTTTTACTTCTCCCACGCTTTATTGGTAAGTGTTGGATTTTAAGTTTTCAGCTTACTCTAAACTAACAGCACCTTCCCTCATTTCACATATTCTGTATGAGTCAAATGGAGCCTGGGACAGGTGGACAAGGTGATGTGACTAGGGCTATGTGACAGATGGAACATGGCACTGGTCTGTGCAGATGAGCTGGACCCAACCCACTTTTTTTGGAAGGGCCCAACCCACTTTTTCTGTCCTGTGCATAGAGTCACCAGTGAATGCAGTTTAAACACAGAGATCTCTTAATAAAGGTCCCAGACTTTCTCAGACAGCTCTCAACAATGCAGGACAAGGAGTTAGGCCCAAAGCTGCACTGTTAAAAATTAACCATATTAGAAACCGTGTCCCTGGCTGCTTTAATACATAGAAACAATTACCTTTGAAGGAAATTAACACAGATCCACAATGCTTTGGAGGGAAAGGACAAACAGCATGGTAGCAGTTGTGACAGGGCCCAGCTTCCCCTACTCACTTTGCCTTTTTCATTCATGAAAATGGACCATGGTAGTGAAGTTGAGACTATGGATTTTACACACACTTCCTCTGTGCTTGGGCTTCCTGCTTGCAGTGACCTCAGAGTCATCTCCTGCGTGGAAGGCATGTGAAGGAAGAGAGAAGCTTTCAAGAAGGATTTGAGTACTAGGAGAGCTTTTCACTTGGCCTCAGCCAGGTCCTTAGCACAGTGGTCAATGTCACTCTTCCTCACAAATTTGCTGCCAGTTCCAGAACCATTTAACAAAAGTTGAACAGATGGATCAGTGAGGTTTAGTTGGTTTCCTGCACCTGGAACTCAAGGAAGTTTCTATCACAAGGTATTTCTTAGCAGCATCCAGTGAAACTCTAGAGTGTTATGCTCTTGCTACTGCTAGGGACAAACAGCTTATGAGGAAAAGAAACAACTATGGGGGATTGTGTACAGGTGGCTTTTAGCCAGTGGCCTAAAAACCTCCACAGACTCAACAAGTACTTTTTAATGGGTGGCAAAAAGTAAAGCTAGACATCATGTCATAGAATTCTTGGCCTTTCATGCACTGAAAAAAGATGTGATGACTGTCTTATTAATTGAATTAGTTATAAGTGTCAAGATTTTGAGGGTCTATTTAATTACATTTCCAAAGAGAACAAAAGATCTACTGTGAGGACAAATACCAGAGGACATTTGATGCCTCAGATGACAATACATTAAAAAAGCACTGCTGCCTAAAATTTTCTGCTGGCAATTTTTACAAATAATGCCTAAATTTTTATTATTATGCCTAATGTTTATTATCTTTCATGGAGTTTAATGGAAAGGTAGTACTTTTTTGGTCTTTTTATCCAGTTCGGTTTACTTTTTCCCTTCTCTAATAATTCTTTACTATTTTGGTGCAAGATGAAGAGAAGGTTTTCAGTTGTTTTACTTTTTCTCTTCTGTAACTGTTTTTTTTTTACTATTTTGGTGTAGGACAAAGAGAAGATACTTTAAAGAGTAGAAGAGCTCATTGTAAAACTACAGAAATTAGGTTAGTTATTGTAGCCGAAACTACTTTGATCTATTCTTTACATTATTCACTTCAAGATGTTCACTTCATTGTTCACTTTCAAGCTCTTGCTGCTTGTCAGTATTACACTGTTGCAATATTAGAGTATAATAATAACAACATCTTTTTATTTGGTGGCATAAAGATGAATGACAGCAGAATATTTGACTTTTATTATTATGCCTACATTAAAAAGTAGTATGGACCAGCTGGAGAGAGTATCTGTGAAAACTGTGCTGCGATGCTGAGGTTTGCACCAGGCATGTTATGGGGTTGCTTTTACTTCTGAGCTGTCTGGTGCTGCTGGCTGCTCACTCTGGGGAACATGATGCTTCTAGTTAATTCCTGCCAAGAGGGATTTGTTCATGTGCTGCAGGACCACCCCACAGTACAACTGAAAGGCCAGGCAGGATGGATTATCTGGAGACTTGCTTCAAAAGCTGCGTGCCTGATCTAACAAAAGCAGAAGGTAGCTTTGCCCTGTAGGGATGCAGTGGGATGAAGGCATGGAAAGAAAGGCATATTTTAGTGATCTGATTGTGTATAGTTGTGCCAGTTAGTGAAACAGGTTTATTAATTTTTCTTTCTTTTTGTTCTTTCTTCCCTTTTCTTTGTAATTATTACTGAAAGGGGAAGGTTGATGTGAGTAGGCTTCTGAGAAGGAAGGCTGTTTTGAGAAGTTAGAAAGAAGAAAGAAATCTTCTACTGAAAGGATTGTATCTTCTTTAAGGAGCTTATACAATGCCAAGTGCACATTAGATGCTTAACCAGTAATGACCCGTGTCTAGTGGCTGGTACTTGACCTGCTGATGTGAGCATGTGCTTACATGGGGACAGTGCTTGTAACCTTCAGTCACAGAGGGTGCTCAGACAGACACTGCACTCAACTGAGGCTCTCTGCCATCCTAAGACACTGGCTGGGCATCCTTTATTTAAAGGTGTACAGCCTCTTTTTGGTGTGTGTCCTGAGGCAGGGAAGGGGATGTGTAATGTCATATTATTGCTAGCATGACTTGGAAAAATACATGATGTTATCTGAGACAGTAGGTGTGAGAGCCAGTCTGGCAGATGTGACAGTCCTGTTTTCTGGATCTGACAGTTGGCAGCCCAGGGAGCATACAGCCAAACCTGGTATTTGCTGAAATGCTCATGTTATGGCTTGTGTGGAAGGAAAGGAAGCAGAAGTAGACGTGACAGAAGTAGGAGTACAGTGTTTCAAGAGTTTTTTTACAAAAGACAAGCTTGAAAGTAGACTTACAGAAAAGCTTTGTCTTTCTCAGTTTCCTGTCTCTTCTTGATAAAAAGAGTAGGTTTGACTACAAAAAAACCAACCAAATTTTGTAGCCAACCAACTCACTGAATCCAGGCAGAGGATAACATTTCTTCTTCTGCCTGGAAGATTTTAGCTGCTGGCATAGTCCTGCTACTCTCAGAAAGTTAGACCGAACCAGTGGTGCTGAGCTGGTTGTGGCTTAGTCAAATTTCTGTTCTAAAAACAGCTTATGGTAAGGCCTCCAAAGTTTCCTGCAACAAAGGTCATCACAGGTTTCTTCTGAAGTGTCCTGAATGTGTCCTGTACTCTCTGTCACTGGAGATACACGATTGTATAAGGAATGTTGATTGTTCAGATCTTTCTATATAGCAGCAAGCAGCTAGATCCCAAAAAACAATCTCATATAGCTAGAAGGTAGGTGAGATGAGTAAGCAAAGCAGAAGGCAATAGGAAAAAAATACGAGGCCCATCTGTTCCAAACAACATGGAATTTCTATTGTTTTTCTAGAGCCCTTTCTTTTGAAGGACCCAGAATGTATATACACATTGAATATCACACCATATTTCATTTTTTTAACATCTCTTCTAAACTATGTGTGCTCTTTAGCAGAGGCACGCCTGCCTGCTGCTTTTTGTGGGCAACACACTGAACTTTTCCAGGAGGATGTATGTTACTGTTCAGAGCAGCTTGGCCAGTGAAAGAGTGGGTGGAGGGTATTCAGCTCTTCATCCACTGGCATTCCTTGTTTTCAGAGGTCGTGAGCCAAGGAGGGCTGTGCCTCTGAGCACAGGCAGTCATATGGCAGGGTCTCTGCCAAGGGATGAAGCCACTGACTTGTGATGCAGTCTGTCTCTGTCAGACCTTCATGCTGGGATAAAGGAGGCACTTAGGGTGCCAGGGAGAGCCTGAGGTCAGCACCTGATGAGACTGGGGCTTTATGACTTGGAAAGACATGACACGCTTCAGGGTAAGTGGGGGAGAGCATGGCTCTGTGTCACCTTGTAATGATAAACAGGTGGCATCAAGGCATGGGGGCAGTGAGCGTGGGCTGGTAGTTCTAGTCCAAAAATCATGCAATAAAGTCACTTCAGCTGTTAAGAAAAGAGGGGAGTTCATGGTGTGTGTGTGCTTGTGAGCAGAAGGCAAGAAAAGGAGTAAATAGCATGTGACCATGTGCCTGAGCCTGCCAGACCCTCGGCAGAGGCAAGGGAGAGTACTGGGTCCATTCCTGTGAGATTTGGGGGGAAGAAATCCTGTCCCCATGGTGAGAGGTGTGCAGAGAGCCTTGTGCCTTCTTCATCCCTCACAGCTCATTCCAAAATGAGATCATATTTTAGCAGTCCACTGTTCTCAACTGGCCTTGGCTCTGTCCTGTCATGTGCAATAGTACTACTTTTGCCCAGGCCCACCCCAGAACTGCTTGCCTTGGGGATGGCAAGGGAGGCTGGCAGTCCTGTCTGCCCCCCAGGCTTGGAGATAGGCAAGCCTGCCCAAATCCAGAAATAAGAGATGAGTCTTTCTCTGTAGCTTGTCTTGGGGTTTAATTTCTGTCTTTACTTGAGTCTTTGTTTCCATTGCTGTGGTTTTTCATCAGTTTTGATCACAGTCAAGCCATGCTAATATAGCGAACATGCAATTTACCTGGAATGGAAAATCATCTCAGTCCACTCAGCTCCATCGGCCTTTTGAGAGAGGCCCCACTGTGAAATGAAGGAAGACTGGGGGAAAAGAGGCATCCTACTGTTGGTATTTTATCAGGCTGCTACTCTCTTGGTATTTTCTTAAAGTCCCAAGCTGGCAGAGAAAGGGGTAGTGCCTGTCTCAGCTTTCACTGAAAAGCAAAATATTTCTGCCTTTGAGTGCAGAGCAGCACAGCACCTGTTGTGTTCCTGTGGCTCTGAAGCCAGAAGGCAGAGAAATTGATGCTCTAACTTTTGTCCAATCTTGTTGCTTTTGAGGGAAGTACTGTGTTTTGGGGAGATGTGTGCTGATCAACCATCATTTATGGTTAGCTGAATTCGGTGTCTTTGCAGCTGGCAGGGTTAATGCTGTGTGTATGGGAGGAGGAAGGAGGATTTGTACTTCAGACCTGCCTCTGCTGGGAGCTAGAGAAGCGAAGCACCGCCTCATTTATTGCACCGGGAAGAGTGAAGGAGCTGACAAAATTTTCCTTTAATTTGTTTGAAGCTGCATTCATTTCTCCAGAAGGGGGAGAGTGGAGCAGTTGAATGCTGGGAGGAATGTGCCTAATTCAGGACTGTCCTTTTTCCCTGACTCCACAGACGAGAAAAAAATCAAGATGTTTAGAAAGCGGCTGTCAGATCTACTCACATGTTTTGCAAAGTCCAGGATTATCTGGCTGCTGAGTGAGCCTTTGTAAAGTGTGACCCAATAATTCTGTTTTTAAGAGTTCACTGTTGGCTTTGATACTGTTTTGGTTACTGAGAAAATATTATAAATGCATGGAGATGCAAGCCATGGGCAGACAGTGACTGCAGGAAGAGCATTTATGTATGGCAGGCCTGGTGCTCCTTTCTGATGGTGAAATTTGAATTTGGATCACAGATATTATGTTGTAACAAAAAAAAGGAGGGCAGAATGGGTTTAAAGTATTTTTGTTACGCTGAATATTTTAGTATTTTATCCTCTGATACATAAATTGTTACTTCTGGTTTTTTTTAAAAACCAGACTATTTCCTCCATCAGTTAAATCTATTTTCTTTTGACAAACCCTGATTTGTTGCTCCTGTTTCTGTAAGGATCAGATGGGTAATGGAAGCTGTACAGCAACTTTATGTATGCTACTCGAGATAGTAAAATGCAGGCCTACAATAGGCCTTTTTTCAGCAGCTGTAAAGCTGTTGCGTGAATACAGTGAATCCATTCAGTGTCCCCCACGCTTGCTGGGAGCACCCTGGAGAAGAGAGTTGTACTAGTGAAATGACTATCCAGCAAAATGGTTTCAGAGGGACAGGCTGATGACTCACTCCTTATTTTGGTTTGCAGGGTCTTTTTCTGGGTATGTGAAGTTTCAGCCTGAGTGAAGAGATCTATACCTTTCTATAACTTTCTCCTTGTTTCCAGATTGTCCACTAAATCAGCATGGGTGCTGTGTTCCTTGCATCAGCCCTCTGAGATGGGGGAATACTCCTATCTTTGCTGTCGAGGCAGGGGAAATTTTGGGTTAAGTGACAGTGTGCATTAGGAGCCAAACTCTCATGCTGTAGTTGTACTATAGAAGCTCAAGTGTCATTCAGAGCTATTTCAGCCTTTCAGGAAGTGTCACATAGCATTTGCCCATAGGTCATGCAGAAAAGCCTGGAGGATAGCTGGGAATCTGTCCATCAAACAGTTTTATTTGACTCTTTAAACAGAGCATTAAAAATGTAAGTATGTAAAGTGAGAACAGGAGGATTTTATGCTGATTTTGATCTTTGGCCACCTTGTATTTGAGTTGGGGAAAAAAATGAGAGGCAGAACCTAGCTGATTCGGCAGGGTGACGCTCTGTAAGATAATCCCTTTAACACTTTTTCTTAAATTAAGAATGGTTTCTAGGTGGCATGAGTCATGGGCAGACTGTCCTCATTTCACTTTGAACTTGCAGCCTTCTCTGGATTTGTGTCACAGATTGAGAGGGCTTTGTCCGCTCCCTGCAAGTGGTAGGCTTGGCTGTCGCAGCCTTGACTGGTGTTGAGTGAGAGCAGGCTCCTTGAAGGAAGAGGCAGCACCACGTCAGCGTGAATAAGCACGGTGGAGTAGGGGCCCAGGCTAATTTAAGCAGAGTATTTTGTACCATGAGCAGCTCTGGGGAGCGGTGACATAGGCACAGCCTTTATCAAGGTCCCCCCTTATTTGTCTGTTGTGGTCTGCTTCAAGTTTTGGATTGTTTTCCTCCAGGGTGTGTGGGGGAATACACTGTAGGGTAGAAAGCTGTACTTTTTGAACTTTTGACCACTTTTGGAAAAGTTGTCTTTTTTGAGGTATATAAAGCCACAAAAGGCTGTGAATACTGTCTTCGTTTCTTCATTAAAAGCAAGGGGAAAATTATTCAGACCTGTCTGTTCTAGTCAAGGAAGAAAATCAAAGTGTTCTGGCTTACATGCAGACAAGGTCAAATCCTCTCTTCGTCATGTTGTGTAAATTTGTTGGCTTCAGTGGAGGGTAGCCACAGGTGTAACCCTGGGAACAGTTTCTTTCAGGCTTTTTACGGAGCAAAAATGAATGTGGTTGTTGGTCCTAAAAATTGTTCATAGAGAAATAACTGGGATGCTTGTAATCCGGAGAGGCCACGCCAAATGCAAGACCACGCTCTCACAGGGAACGTGAACTCTGCACTGGCTGGCAGTGTTTTCCTGCTGACAGAGCCTGGTTTGGAGTCTTACGTACACAGCTGGCTCTTGGCCAAGCCTTGCTGCAGGTATGGGAGAGGGAGGAGGGTGAAACAGGGGGCGGTGAGAAACTGCTCTGGAAGCAGCACTCGCTGAAATTCAAAACCCTTCAGACCTTTTTTGGTGATGGTGGAGAATGTCAAAATTGATTGTATTAGAGACCTGCCAGTTACTCTTAACTCATTTGCTTTGTCGCTCCTCCTCCCTTCCTTCCTCTCTCGACAGCTGGGCTGGGTTTTGTAGTGCTAATGCTGCATTGCTTCTCCAGCACGGCTACTACTTCCCCCACGCTGCTACTACAGAAATACTACAGGAACTCAGTGAAGACTGAGGGAGAGGGCTGTATATGCTTTATTAGTGATAATAGCAGTGATAGCAATAATAAAACTGTGTAGCAGTTTAATACTTCACATAATGATTTTTCTTCTGGTTTGTGTTCTGGGCTTTCTTCCATTTTCACCGTCATAAATTTGTGGAGCCTGGTATATCCTGGATTGTGCTTTAATTGAATACTTTGTAGTGTGCTGTCTTAGGGATTTTTAAAATGCCATGTTTTTGAGTGGTCTAAACCAGTGTTTCATTTTTTTTTGTTCAGTTGGGTCTTTTTTTAAATTATTATTTTTTTTAAAGTACAGCCCACAGAAGAGCTGCTGCTGGAGGAAGTTAGCACACTTGCTTTAGATAATGAAATATACATTCAAAAAAGGTCAGGGATTTCCCCTGAGCCACCCACCAATTTCTTGAAATGACATTTTCATTCTGAGTGTTTCTTTTTTTGTTTTTGTTTAAGATCCTGGAGCACAGGGAAAGAGTTTTAATGCAAAATACCAGAAAAAAAAGTCTGCAACATCTCCTGTGAGAGGGGAGGGAAAAGGAGACTAACAATTGCATCTTGAAATATTCATGATTTGAGGTAAGTGATTGGAGGGTCTTGTCATAAATTACAGTTAGTTTGTAATTAAATTAATCATTATTTACCTCAGAGTGTCATGATAATGTTGTTGAAGGCAATAAAAACAGGCAGGAGGGGGAGGGAGAGAACTGTAACGGCAAACCCAGGAACAGCAGTAAAAATACGTAATGCATTTATCTTTTTGAAAATGGGCCCCATGAATTCCAGTTCCACAAACATGCAGTCATTCTGACATTTATAAGGGTTAAACCCTGTTTAAATCAATGAGGCTATTCTCCCTGAAAGTTAGGCATGGGCCTAAATATTTCCTAGTTTGGAGTCTATATCATATTGGAACTATTGAAGAAAGCTGTTGAAGAACATACAACACACAGCCAGAAAAATGCATATACAAATCTCCTACTGTTGGTGATAATGTCATGAGTAATCTGATTTTGCAGCATTCTTAAGTGATATTTTTATATTAAATACATAGTTCTCATTTTTATGTTTAAACACCTCATTGAAATACCAAACTTCTTAGCAGAGCCTGTGAATTCTACACCAGCTTTAATAATACATCTGCCTTAATTGCTTCATCAGTGTGTCTTTGAACAAATGGAGTTAAATGTATAAAGAAAATAATGTCCCCTTTCATAACTACAGTTGCAAACTGCACTTGGATATTTGAATAGCAACTGAACTATGAGTTCCCTGACTGAAGCTGAATCGTGTTGTCCAAAGTTAATTTTTTTTAATAAAGACAATGACGAGGCACAAGAAGCTCACCTTTTCCCTCTAGTATTCTTTTTTTTTTTGTTTTGTTTTCATTTCTCAGTAGAAAAGACTCATACCTGAATCTAGTAAGGAGAAAATGCTACAGTTGTAAAACTTTTAATCAATGAAAATGTTGCATTAATGAACACTAAAAAACACCAGTATCTTTTGTAAATAAAAATTTTAGGTTATTTACTCTGTTCTGCCCCACAATTATGCTGAAAGAGACAAAAGGAATGCTGTAAGGAATCTGCAGAATCAAAAAACAAATATAACCTGGAAGAAGCAGGGTTTATGTTCCCACAAATGTGCAGAGAATCAAAACCTTTTGGCAAGTGGCATTTGCAGGCATTTGTTGCTTACCAGATTTCAGAAGAGAGGAGAGTATAGCTGAACCCTGGTGATTGCTCTGTATTTGCTTTGTAGGAACAGAGCTATTAAGTTTCTTTTGAAATCAACAGGCCCACTGCAGGGGAGTTAAGTATTTCCTTTCTGGTCAGTGGACAGGAGCCATTGCTTGGGAAATTGTAGTGGTCCTGTAGGTATTTGTACTGATTTTTCTGAACAGGTCAAAAGTTTTTCAAATCAGTGTAGCTGACTCCTTTTTATGTGCAGGTCTTGCACTAGAGACTGTGAGCCCAAACAGGAATACAGGACTCTTTCAGCAGGAGTCTGAGGCAATTTTTGTAGCTGTGAAATGAGGCATTAATGCAAAGCTGTTTGAAGGCTGAGGTCGGGAAATGCCTTGCTGTCGGGGGCAAGCCCTGTTTCAGGTGTAGCTGACAGTCTTGGCCAAACCAGTGAGAGAGAAGTGCTCCATTGTGTGATCACCCTCAGCCCACCTTTGCTTTCTGTCCGTCCTCCTCTTGGAGGCAAGCATTCCTTCTTGGTTCTGTGAAGCATAAATCAAAATGCTTTTATTGCTACCTTATTTTCATTGATGTCAGGCCAGGATAATGTGCATGATTTTTTCTTTCACAATTGCATTCTTGTTGCTCTCTGAGGAAGCACACATTGAAGTTCAAGAAGAGGTATTTTGTAGCATCTGTGTGGCCTTATAATAATTTTATCAGCTCTATGTTACACTCAGAAAATTGTTGGGGTTGTTTTTAGCTTTTTTGTATCGGAGAGTGCAGGAGGTCATTGTCAGAGTATTGGAGGGAACCTCTTTGGTGCCAAAAGATCAATTTTAGGATATATTAAATTGTACCGCTGTCCTTCTCCTTTCTTATTTTTTTCAGCATGTGAAGAAATAATGCCCCCATTTGTTTGCCTGGAGAAAGTCCTGTGGTATATACCAGGGAGTTATGTGGGTGCTGAGCTGAGCAGGCAGAGAGACTGACTCTCTTGCTTTGTATTTTTCACTGGGAGTGAACACAGGGGACCGAGCCTGCCCAGATGAAACACATGCCTTTTTTGTTTTGCTCTTCGTTCAGCTGTCAGCATGCCATGTTCAGATTGCCGTGATCAGTCACAAATTGTCCCTTGACCATGCTCCTCGGCTCTCCTGAACCATTAGTTTTGTGGAGCTCTTGAACAAAGATGGCACTGGTTCGATTTCCCCACCCCCTGTCCTGGCTAATGTAAGAAGACTTTGTTTGTTTGTTTGTATTTTCCCCTCAAGTCAGCCGCATTAGATCCCAAAGCAACTTGTGTTAAGTGGAAACGAGGCTTTGATAATATGTGTGCTTGCTAGAGACTTCTTAAGATTTTTTTTCCACCCCCTGTATATTTTCAATGGGGCACCGCTATTGTGAATCAGAAGGAAAGTGCACAGGCTGCCAGGCACATAATGGAATTATTCTTTTGTTTCAGTATGTGTGTGTGAGCCTTTGTACTGAGGAGGTGATGGGGACAGAGAACGGAGGCCTTCAGTGCAGGGAGGCAGGAGAGTGCAGTGGCACAGTGCAGGGCAGCACTGTGGTGAGACGTGGCCGTGCCAGTGCCACCGTGCCCCTTCTGCTCGGCTCTGGCGGGCACTGCCTGGGACTCTCACTGTCACACTGCATGTCCCAGGAAAATGGGTGAAGCTTGCACAGCCATTCACTATGCTGCCTGTAAACCACGCAAGGCAAAATATTTGAAAGCTGTGATGTTTCCTGCTTTCCCTAAACTTTCAAAAGAGCGATGTAAAACTGAACTGTGCCAATACTGTCCTTGCTCACTGTGAGGCTATTTATTATAAAGGACGTATAAGTGTGTAAGTCATTTCAGTATAGAGTACGTAAGAGCTTGAACCAAAGCCTTGGATCCAAGCCCACCAGCAGCTTTGCAAAAGGCAGGATCCAGATCTGAAGTCAGTGGTTCACACAGTTTCTAGCAGAGAGTGGTTTTAAGTTACTTTATGAAATGGGAGTAGCCAGAAATTTTAAACTGAGGCTTCTAAACAAGTTTTTGACTTTTTTTCACCCACCATTCTCCTCTGCCTTAGAAGGTTATTGCAAAAGCACAGCAGCTATTTTCTCCTAGCCACTGTGGCCAGGACACACCAGCTCAGGGAAAGGAGAAAGGCCTCTGTGGTGGTGACTGTTATACAGCCATATTCTTTTTTTTCTGAGTATTTTTTTCTTCTAAGGAGTTAGACTGCTCTTCTGAATGGAGGTCTTTGAAATCGCAGTGGAGGCTTTGGAAGTAGGACCCTGAAATTTCAAAGACGTCAAGAAATGGTTTATCACTCTGGCATGGAGCAAATCAGGCCACAGTGGCTGGACTCCCACCTCCTGAAAAGTCCTCTCTTGAGATACCATAGCTGAATTACAGACCTGAAAAATTTCAGCATTGTAGACAAGAAATCCATAAGGCCTAATTTTTTCTTTTCTTGTTAGATATGTGGTTCTGTTTTTATTCTCTCCCTTTTCTTTTACCCTTGCACACAGCATTTTAGGGCTTTTCAGTCTCTAGCTGTGCATGCACTAGAGAGGCATCTGGTTATGTGTTACTTTACACATCTGTTACATACGTCAGAGAGTCAAACCCAGCACCCAGAGACTTAATGTGTATTTGCAGTACTCTCTGTGGGACTTTGAATCCTTCATCCAATGAATTGCTTACATAAAGGATACAAAAATGTGGTATTTCATTATAGTACATATATTACTGCACTTCAGTGCATATGTATTGCACATATATACACTACAGTCTCCTTTGTATTTGGTAGAGAAAATGTGATGTGGGAGAGATGAGAAGTGCAGGTGAACTGGGAAGTATTTAGGTATGGCAGTTAATTTGCTCCCTCCTGAAAACATCATATCTCTGGTTGGCTGCATGAGAAACAGTTTTCATCATGATTCAAATATCTCTAAAAGGTGCCCTAACAGTGTAACAGGGTTTGTGTATTTCAAACTTAACTTCAGGCTCGTTGGACAGTGGGGAGAGGCCAAATACCCGAGGCAGCATTGGCAGCTGAGGCAAAGCTCAGGCTTTGCAGTTTTGTCTGGAGAATCTGCACTATTTGCAGGCTGTATAGGAAGCATGAGTGTCATGGCTTGACCCCAGATGATGACCAAGTACTGTGCAGCCACTCACTCCCTGTACCCCTGCAGTGGGATGGGCAAGAGAATTGGGAAAAAAAGTAGGTAAAACCCATGCAGTGAAATAAGAACAGATTAACAGTTATAGAACAACAGCAACAATAATAATAATAGTAGTGCTAATGATAATAATGATAGTGTAATGAAAGGGGGGGCAACCAGAAGAGAAAGAGAAATAAAACCCAAGGAAGACAAGTGATACACAACACAGTTGCTCACCACCCGCTGACTGATAGCCAGCCTGTCCCTGAGCAGCCATCAGCCTCTCCTGGACAATCCTCCAGTTGACAGATTGAGCAGGATGCCCTATTGTATGGAATATCCCTTTGGCCAGTTCAGGCCAGCTGTCCTGGTCATGCTCCTTCCTGGTCTGCACCTCCTTGCTGGCAGAATGTGGGAAAATGGAAAGTCCTTGACTTAGGATAAGTCCTTAACTACGGAGCAACTAAAACATGAGTGTGTTATTAACGTTATTCTCACGCTAAATCCAAAACATACAAGCTACTAGAAAGAAAATTAACTCCATCTCAGCTGAAACCAGGGTAGTGCATTACTTCAGGTTTCTGCTTTGCTCTTCCTCTGATTGCTTGTTTTGCAAGTGCATTAAGTTTGCAGAAAACATGTGGCTTCTTGATGTTCTTTTTTTATGATCCATGCAGAGTCCAAATGTGGTGTTATTCCAACAAATGCTAACTTAGGGCTATTTGTTAGTGTGCATTGCATGCCAGTGAGCAGACGGACTTACCTGTTGCTTTTTGGGGTTTTCTGTTTGCTGTAGTGGGACTGCCCTCCGTGCTGGCCATCCTTGGGTACAGCAGTCGACACGAGCGTTGCTGATAAACCTGTGTGTGTGTTGCCTCCCCTTTTGCTGATCTGTAGTGGAGCAACTGCTCGCTGTCTGGGAGGTGAATGGTAGCCATCATAATGGCAGTGTATGCCAATCCCTGCTTTGGGAGCCCCTGGCTAGGCCACTTTTAAAACCTGTTGGCTGGGTGTTAGAGTGGGCCAGGTAACACAGGCATTAGCGCAGGGGAGCTGGGATGGGGGAGATTTTATTGAATCCAAGACAATCTGCAAACACAGATTTGGCAGAAGGCACGCTACAGCAAGAGGGAGAGTGCAGAGTGACCATCCTGATTCCCTTCTGCTGGAGGGCTCAGCAGCTGGAGCCCATGTGGGAGCATTTTGCTGCCAAGCAGCGGTCCTTTGTGCCCTGATGGAGCTGTGGGTCTGAGAAGAAGGTGTCTCAAGGGTTCACCAACCCTGTGGCCCACTCCCCCTCTGCAGTGGGGAGTCCTTTGGCAGCCCTCTCCTCCACTGGCTCTCTGCAACGTGGCTGCTGTGGGCAGGGTGCTGCAGCTGCCTGTTTGAAATGATAATATTTTACGCTGTTACTGTGGAATACTGCAGTATTTTTTGTAATGGTGGGCTGCAGGCCAGTAATGTACAATAACATTTTGCTCTTCCTGTGCTGTTGCTACTGTAGGCATTTGTTCCAATTTGGGCTGCATTCGCAGTAATTTTTTTTTTGTTTCTTCTTCTTTTTTTTTTTTTTTTTGGGGTTTTTTTTTTTTTTTTTTTTTTTTTTTTTTTNTGTTTTTTGGTTTTTTTTTTTGTTTGTTTCTAGACGCTGCTTGTTATCTATTGTGGATATTTTTGGAGTATTCATTTCTACCCACGTATGCCCATACAATCTATCTGAGAAAGCACTTCAGAGAGTAGCAGTCTCTGTTGAACAAGCAATTGTTGTGGCTTTCACAGAATTACATTTTTTTGAAAGTATGAGGCAAGAATGAGGTGAAGATTGCTTTTTAAGTTTAAAAACCATTATGGTTTTAAAAAATATTTGAGTCAGATAGGAAGCAAAGCCTTTCTTTGACTGATGGAGGGCATATTTAGCACTGAAGTCCCTGTCTGCACCAAGCTGTAGGTAACCGAAACCTCTGGGATGGCAGAATCTTTAGTGATTCTCTGCAGTTTTGGTTTTAGCTGTTAATTAAAAAAAAAAAAAAAATCAGAGGAAAGTAATCATAACTTGGAAAGAGGGTCAGTAGTGTTCATGCCAATGATTATTAATGTGGTCATGGTCTGGAGGTGAAACTTTTGTGAAAGGGAAATTCAAGTCCTAGACATCAGAGCTCACAACTAGTCAGCCTGCACGAAGTTTGTTTCTTTCTGGAAGGTAGAGACTGAGTCCAAAGGAAATGAAGAAGATACAACACAAAGGAGACAATTAATTTGTTTTCGGGTAAATTTGGAATAAAATACAGTGTGCTACACAAAAAGGATTGCACTTTTCTCACTTGTAATTTTAGTGTCCTGTTACTGTGCTGACTCACTAAATGACTTCAGTTTCAATCTACATTTGGTTTAAATTACTTCAGAGGCCTGCATTTGTATGCTGCTCTGTAAAGTAATTCTCATCTGTAATCCAGATTTTTTTCCTTTTGTTCGGCATTTCAACTGACTTGTCTCTTTTCATTTTCCAGGTCTCTGTTTTACTAACATTTGAAACCAATCTCTCTGTGCCTGCCTGGGCCCTGCAGTTGGCAAAAGTAATTTTTCAGCAACAGATACAATAAGGAATGAATCATTGCTTTCTGCCTTTCCATTAAATTACCTAAACCACTACTCATAAATATTGCTTTATGTATGGTACAGCAGCATGATTACCTCACTGCATTGATGGAATAGTGCTGGAAGTGAATATAATTTTTCTTCTATTACATCTTTAATGAGCTTCAATTAAAAATAGTGTGTTGGCGTGCCAGAGTAGATGTGTTATTCTCAGAACTTTATTGAAGCTGTTTTGTCTGTTAGATTTGGTTGACACCGTGTTGTTCTGAAAACCATGGTGGACATGATGTGGTTCTGAAAACCTTAAGAATTAAACAACAGAAATTTGGAAAAATCTGCTTTGCTAGGTGAAAGTTGACAGGACAGTAAAATCTGGTGACTGGAAAGATCCAGGTCTGTACTGAGTGGAAAAGCTTTCCTTTTGTCTGTCTTTGAGGGTGAGTTTTTTAACATATAGTTAAAAAAATATTCACAAAGCAGCAGGTTTCTGCAGAGCTCCAGTTAAGTCCCTGATCACTTGACACCTGTGGCAGCAGGTCTGAGTCACAGATAGCAAAAAGCTGTGAAGCCTAATACTCTCAGTATTCAAAAACACACCTACGTAGGAGTTTAATTTCAAGTACCTCTTTTAGCTCCGGGTTCCCCACCCCAACCCTACAAATTTTCAGAGTCATTCTTAGAATTTTGCAGAGAAAAATTTTCCCAGCACTTGTGGATTTGTGAAGTATTGACATCACTTAGAGATCAGAAAATAGCTCTGTCAAGTTTAGCTTGATGGCATTCCATTCCCTGCTCCAAAAACCTGATGAATTACAATGGATGAGTCAAAGTTTTCTTGGAATTTTCTTCCCTCCCCTCCCTCTGGCCTTGTGCAATTCCATTGCCATTTTTAGCATTGAGGGCAGCTCTCCAAAGAATGTCTGTGTGCTTGAACTGTGATTTCTTGAAAGTCCAGAACAAAATAGAGTTGTGACGGATGACAAAAATCATTGTTTCTATGTGTTTTTATAATATTACCTGAGCTTTACTGAAGAATCCACGGCAACAGGCAGGAGATGTCTGATAGAGAGGTGTTCCACCTTCAGCAGCATGAAGATCTCACTACCATGCTGCTTCGTTATGTTGTGATGAGTTTTTGCTTAATTATTTCTGTGTTTTATCAGCTGTTCTCAGGGAAGTAGTCTGACAAAACAAATTATCAGTGATTTGGGAGACTTGGGCCAGCTTGAAGCACTTGTTGAACCACAGCATCCTTCTGTCTTTGCCTCAGTTTGAAAACCAAGGATGATGTATTTAATGTATGTTAGCAGGGTGCTGAGAGTAGAAATGCTAAGGACAAGGAATTGTGGGGGTACCACTGTTACCTAAGTAATGTGGTATGTTTAAGATAAACAATGTTGTCAGCTGTTCTTGGCAAAATCCCTGGGGTTATGATGACTGAAATTTTAACTCTGAACGGGTTTGGTTTTTTTTAACTAGCGGAAGTGGCCTGTATCGTGCATATTCTAATGTGTCAGAGTGAATGTGTGAAGTATGAAACTGCTGAAAAGAAATGTGAGGGGGAAGACAGGTTAAAGTGGTTGTAAATGGAAGATCTGTGTACTTTACTTCTGCACTAGATAAGTATTTTACTTAAAATTGGCCAGGAAAAAAAAAAAGAGACAAGAAAAAAAATGCAAGTGTCCCCTTAAGAGCTGCTGTGTCAAATTTGAAGAATGATTTGAATTGAGTCATTAAAACGTGAAATGGAGGGATTTTAGTTCTGCTTTAAATTATGCATCTCAAATTAACCTTAGCTGTGGAGTCTCTGCTGACGCCCCCGTAATGACACATTATTGGTACTAATGGCTTCTTTGTGACTTGAGATACAAACAGACATCCTAGACAGAAACATTTAGGCTTTGAACTAAATAAGACACACAGCTTGCATTTCTGCCTTGGGTTTCAGTTGCAAAGGCCTGCTCACCTGGTGCTCATGAGCTCTTTTCGGTTTCCATGCACTGCTCCCCATCCTGGCAGGCGAGGGCAGCTGAATGAAAACCTGCTTCACAAGCTTTGAAGAGCAGGACAGCAATAAATCTGGAGTGAATGTGAAGCCTGTCCAGACACTGAGCACTGTAGGGAGCCAGAACAAAGACTGGGATGTGGGTAGTGGTCAGGGAGGCGGAACTTCCAGTAGATGATAATCTTGGGAGGAAAAGGTCCCAAGATTGTGAGGGAAATGGAGAAGAGATGCCAGGGCTTAAGGAGGAAGTTGCTAAATAAGGGAGGGGTGAGATTATAACATAAAATAAGCAGTAGAGGTTAGTCAACCCTTTATGTGCCTTCTGACGTAAAATGGGACTGTATCTGTGCAACTCTTTTGAAGCTCATTATCATAATTTGAAAAATTTCACCTCTACGCAGAATCATTCACGGGCTTTGCAGCTTTCTTTGTGCTGTTGGTGTGTCTCCTGGGACAAGGATGGAAGTTACTACTTCAGTGTAGCTACTGGGTGGGCAGAGTGAGCGTGGCTGTGAATGAGTGAGAATGGCACTGCCTGGGGTGCTGGGTACAGAAGATGCACAGAATTTTACATGTTGATGAAAAAGGAGGAGGGGCTTGGCCAGGCAGGCCCAGAAGCTAAACCCTGATGTCTCTTCCCAAAGATATTCACTAGCTCATTGCTTCATCCTAGTTTTCTCAGTGGGATGTTAATATACATGATTGCCTCCCCTTTCAAGCTGCAGTTCTGGGAATTTGCTTGTTGGCTATAGGAGGAGCGATGGAAAGGTGCCTCTGCCCCGTGGTTGTGTTGTGTTCCAAGGCTGTGTGACATTATGTGACTTTCTCTATGGATCTGTTCTCACCAGAGAGTGCTGTGGAGTAAGTAATCTTGTGGTATTCTGGATCCAAAGCAGGACAGCATTTGACTATATAGAATCAAATACTAAAAGAAGTATTCAGAGGTCTTCTTTGTATTTCTGCAAGGAACCATATTCCTGAATTGGGACCTGAGAATTAAAAAAAAAAAAAAAAAAAAAAAGTAGGTGTGCAATACATCACATTTACTAATGCATTAGAGATATTTGTATGAATAATTAAAACACCATTTAGAATTGCCACAGTAATAGAACAAAATGTGTTTTGTCACTTTTCTGTTCCTTTTTGTTGATTAATTTATTGATTTCTTCCATAAATTTAGAGTAGGTATCCTAAACATTACTGTAAATTAGCAAGACTATGCTTTTTAATAACCTGTTGAAAGCATTAATGGAATGAAAAGAAATCAGAATTTGGTAATAAAGATTGGAAGAACAGAGACCTAGAACGCATATCTAGTGTTTTGCATCAAATAGGTTTGTAAAATATTAGAGCCTTTGTTCGTCCTACCTGTTAATTTTAAGAAAAGTATTTTATATTCATTATGAATAGCCTAATAGCTCATCAGAAAAAAAGGGAAAAATTAGGCAACAAGCTACTTTAGACTTTCAATTGTAAGTTAACTTTTCCATTATAGTTAACTTTAGGCTGGTTGGAGTCAGTGGGAACATGTGTGGGATGGAGGACAGAACTTCACTGTTAAACAGACCACAGTGCTTCTGAAACCATGTGTGAAAAAAGTAGTAAACTTCTGAAACTGAGGTCTGGAAAACAGACCGGTGTTATCCAAGATACCAAGAATTAGGAATTGTATTAAATTTCACACACATATGCACACAAAATATTTGTGTATTTCTTAGCTCAGATTTCTTCTGGATTATATCTTCTATTTTTCCTTATTACTTACATTTAGTTTATTAATCTGTTTTGTCATATTCTTTCCTACCTTCAAAAAAACCTGCTTTATGAATACGCTAAAATGTACACTTAACAAGAACCGTTAACAATTTTTAAGTCAGTATTGTTCTGATCCCTTTTCAGGGCTGTGTTTCTCTGTTTTCCAGCTACAATGGACAATTTGTTGTAACACTTGGATTAGCATCATATGTTTTGTTTGGTACTGTTGTTCTAGCCATGCTTGGAATATGTGTTTTCATTTGCATTTTTGGGGGCAGTTTTGGATGCCATCAGAGGCTTGTGCTTCTGCTTGCCCATCCACTGGTGATGCCCAGACTTCACTGAGGAGAAAGAGATGATCTGGCAGTAGTCACAATCTGTTAGTCTGGGTTTTAGCTTTGGTTTGAGGGAATGGTTACTGCTCCAGGCTTAACCTGAGGTGCCTTACTATGTTGCCCTAATAAAGAGTAAGTGATAGAAACTGTCTGCTGCACAAGGGGATATAGAATATCTCAATATAGAAAGTGCAGCATGAAATCATTCCACTTACTGTTACTGGTTGTCACACCAGTCACAGTGACTGTAAATGAAGGCTATTAGAGGGGGAAAAATAATATTATTTCAGTTAGTTTATTTTGTGCATACTTGACAGCCTTCTGTGTATAATCAGTTACATGATTTCTTGGGATAGCCAGATTTCTCTTTATTTGTGTGTGGCTCTTTCAGCTATAGGGAAAAGAAAATACTTAAAGGACCAGAAAATGTGTCTGTAAAGCCAGGAACAATTGTCTGCAACCTCAAGAAGATAGATATCTAAGAGCATGCTTTTTACTCATCTTCCATAAGCAGCTCAGTTCCAGAATAACAGTGCTCTTTTGGGCTATATTTCAAGATGGTATGATTACTCTCAGACAGGAATTATAAGGATCGATAGCAAACCCAACACATCCTTTCTTTTCATGAGAGATTCGCTGATTGCCACCAGAGCAGTAATAATGCACTGGTCAGCACAAACACCAGAAGCAGTAATCATGGATTTTTGTCTCCATCTTAACATGTATTTAAGGTTACACAATTTGTTGTGATGGGTTTGCACCCACAGGTCATAAGGAAGGAGAATGGTTTGATCGGTTCACCTTCTTTTCTCTTTTGCTTTTATGCTTCCTTCTTGAGCTGGGGCTGGGCTCTTTGGTGTCTCGGTAGGGACAGAGCAGGGCAGAGAGAGCATGCCTAGACAGAAAGATAGAGAAGGGTCATTTTGAGACACCAGTGGTTTATAAGGTGTGGGTTTTCTTTGTGTATCCTACTTAGGAAGTAGTAAAGACCAAGATTTTCCATGGGTGTCTGTCGGGAGCCCTTCTGCATTGGGGTTTTGGTGGAGCTGAGTGCAGGGTTGCTTTTCCTCAGTGGAGGGCCCTGTGCTTCTGCTGTTTTGGCAGCTTGACATGGCAGTGGCTAGGTAACCTGTGTGTATGAGTTTCAGTTTTTATTTTTTTGGGTTTTTATGTGGCATCCTCAGTTTACTGAAGCTCTGTGACTTTTTAACCTGCTGTCTGTAGGCTGTTGTTTTACAAGCTCATTAAGGTGGCGAGGATAGCGATGGCAGCGATCCTGCCCCCCTCATGGGTGCTCATTAGATGGCTTCCTTGTGCTGACATAAGCGTTGTGTAGTCATGCTCTGAGCTGGGTCTGGGAAAGAATCCAAGTTAAAAATAATCCCTAAAAAAAAAAAAAAGGTAAGTTTTCAGCAGGATCTGTTCCTGGATCTAGCTCGCCATCATTCTCACGCTGGCCTGGAAAGTGTGAGGGTTTGTACTGGCACAGAGGAAGGTGAGAAGGAGCAGCTGGGGCAAGGTGGTCAGGGGTGTACTGCTGGCAGTGGGGATGCTGCCTGCTTGTGTGATGTCAGCCTGAGGAAATGGGGCTCTTGTGAGTGTGCTGCCTGTCTCTCCTTAAGTGCATTAGCCCAGTAACTTCCAAAGTTGTGAGGCAGTTTTGGCCAAATTTGCCTGAAAAGCAGTGTTGAAGGGGTGAAGGTCCCCTGAGCTCAGCAATTTATGGTGTCTGGTAGGCAGACCCAAATCAACTCTTCCCAGCTGATTAAAAGTTGTCATCTGTGGCTCAGCTGCTGACCTCGTCAGGCCTCCTCTTGTGGCACAGTCCCACTGTCCCAGTATGGGGTGAATTGTGCCCATTTTGCCGTGGGGCCAACTCTTGAATAGCTGATGGGAGAAGAGCACAAAGTGCTCTCTGGGAGTGGCTGTTCATTTCAAGGGGCAGGGATGGTTCATCTCCTGGATCCTGACTGCACAAGGAGCTGCATTTCCAGTGATGGAGTGGTTTTTAAATTTATTTGTTAGTTTTTTAAAATTCTGCCTAGGTATAAAAATTTCTGGAAGCTGAGATAGTTGAGAGGCAAGACTCCCTTCAGTTTTTTTGGTGTGGCCAACTGTTTAACCCTGAGGTCAAACAAGTCTTTCTAGCTGCACCTCTACATAGCTTCCCTTGACTGTCTGTGGCAGCATCTTTGTGCCCTGCTTGGTCCAGGTTCTGTCCCCATAAGGCTGTGCTCCTCTTTGGTGGGTGTGCCTGGGTTTCACCTGCCCAGCCTGCCCTGCTGCATGGGCAGCCTTGCTCTGCACCACTGCTGAGGAGCTAAGATGAAGACACACATTGTGGTTTCCTGCTGTTTTGCTTTGTAACCAGTCCACTGGTAAATATAGCTTGTGTGTGGTTATAAATTCATTCTCTCATTATGGGTGGTTGTTGTGCAATAATTATGTAGAAATTACAACTGAGAATTGTTGTGGATTTTTTTGTTTTGTTTATTTATTTATTTTTGTGTTTGATACGCGCTGCAGTGAGAAGAGCAGGCTTTGGTTTCTGCCCTAACAAAGACAAGGCCACAAGCAGGTGTCAGCCTTTGGCATGGACACAGGCACCATCTAGCATCTGACTTTTGTGTGGCTCTCTTTGTGTGGCGAGACAAGCACTGCAAGGGCAATCGGGACCTGCGCTATTTGGACACTTTTCTTTTTTTCTTGCTTTACTCTGTGGGTAGACAGGCTGTCCTTCCCTGCAGGGTTGGTACTGTACATGTGTTTATTCTGAAATGAACCCATCCTGTCTCTTTGGAGGTGTTGGTCATACGTTTCCTGAAGCCCTTGTATCTCTGGCAGCTTCCAGCCCTGCTCTCTGGGCAGTCCTCTGTGTCCTGCTGCTGGGCTGAGGCCATAGGGCTTGGGGGTCTCTGCCCCCTGCAGAAGTGCTCAAGTTCTGCTCCCCAGAGGTCTTCCCTTCATATGTGAGCCCCCTCCCGTGATCCCTCCTTCTGTTCAGATGTGGAATTAAAGTAAGTGTGGGGGTTTTGTTGATTTTTTAACTCCTGTTTCTTTATTTAAAATTCCAGTCAAGCAGATCCAGAACAGTGCTTGTCCCTGCTGCGTTCTCGTTTTCCTCTCATCCCTCCTTTAATTTTACATTATTCCCTGCACTGTGTTTGCAGGCCATATGTGTCCTTTGAACTCTGAAGAAGCTGTGCCAAAAGGAAGCCTTCTTCTCCTCCCCTCCTCCCATCGCGGAGCCGCTCTTAGATAATTGCAATTAGTAGACAATGCGGAGCGAACCCAAATGTGAAGTCCACGGGTGAGTGTCTGCAAATTTCCTGAGAGCTTCAGAAACGCTTGCGCTTGGTCTCTGCTTTTGCCCTTTAACCCCGCCGCAGTTCCCTGACTCCGAAACAGCTCTGGGAGGTGTTTGTAACCCGCATTTTCCTAGCGGCGTTCCTGGCGAGGCACGGCCGCTGCCGAAGCCTTGGCACGGCGCCGTGGCTCAGGCAGGGATTCTGCGCGGGGGGAGGTGGAGCTGCCCGGCCGTGTGTTACAGCACGGGGGAGTGAGCGGCTTCAGGAGCCCGCTGTAGTAGGACAAGCCCTGCAGCCGTGAGGTGGGCAGATTGCCCTCCGCAAGCTGACAGGAGGGGGAAAAGTAAAGCTCACCCTGCTAAACAAGAAGTGGGAGAATTCCTTCTTGTGGTTCATGCGGTGCGGAGCAGAGGGACGTGCTGCCGGGCCAGCTGCTGCTCAGCGGCTTCGCATCAGCTGCTGGCTGGGCCAGAGCGATCGCTGACAGGCTGGGCTTTAGTGCTCAAAGGAGATGCCCTCCGTGGAGAAGGGTGACAAGTGCCTTTTGTGTCCCTTCCCCCTTTAGCCTCTGAGAAGTGTCTTCTGTGTTAAACCAAGTTTCTGACCTCATTTCTCAAAGGAGTTTTAAATGAGGAGAAATAGGAGTATTAATTAGTGCCCCGTTAAGTACTTGTAGTCAAGTATGATAATTTTCTTGAAAGGATAATGTATTAGATGAATAAAAATACTCTCCATTAAAAAATGAATACAAAGTAATTTTAAACCACAAAGATTATTGTACATTTCTGAAAAATTAATGTGATTAAAGCAAAATATATTTAATAAATTAAAAAGACCCTGTAAGGCTGTTTAACTTGTTGGTCTTGTATTAATTATTTTCAAATCTAGTGCTAGAGAACTTCGACCTTACCTGCAGGGATGGGAAGTGATTTCTTCCCTCACTTCATTTTTTGGCTTGTAATTATTACATCTAGGTTGTGGGTGTGGTGATTTTCCCTTGTTTGCTTTTTTTGTTTTGTTTAGTTTTGGTGTTGTTTTGTTTTGTTTTGTTTTTAGTTTTGTGTGGGTTTCTTTGCTTTTCTAATGTCTTTCTCAGAGATTGGCCACAGTGAAAAACCAGACCCTAGACAGTGATCAGAAATTACATGGAGATTTCCTTGGTGGATTTAGTTAATGTATCCTACTCATGTGCTGCTGTCTGTATTTGGAGCTGAGAAAACTCCAAATAGCTGAATATTTTCAAGGATGTTTCCTCCTGTTTGGTTGTCTGTGATGTGGTATAGATTGTGTCTTCTAGGATCACATAGACTTCCTTCAGTTACTTCATGTGACTTCACACAAGTTATATTAATTTTTTCCACGCATAGTTTGCCCCATAGTTTATTTTTGGTTTATGAACTTTCTTAACTCTCTACTGAGCTTTTACACATTCAGCTACTTAATGAGAATTGCTTTGTATGTTGTGGAAGAAAATAAAGTAAATGGTTGGAGCTGGGTTTCTATGGGTTTGCCTAGTCATTTATGAAGTTTATGTATTGACTCAGGGAGGACATAAAAACCTCAGTGTAAAACTGGGTTTAAATAGTAGGCTGTTTAAAAAACTTCGGGTTTTGTGGCATTAGGAATAAAGGCATTTCCTCCCCAGTCTCATCAAAAATGTTCCAAGTATTTTATCTCCTCTTGCTTGGCATGTTCTCTTGTTGTGGGTATCTACAGGGCAGGTCTTTGGTATGTGATTCTTCCCAAACTCTCTCTGTTCCCTGTAACAGGATTGTGCTACAGATTCTGAGAATACTAGCAGTCAGTTCTCAATGTTTCCTAATTTACAATTTGTTATGGTTTAGGTACCTGAAATCCATGTGATCTTTTCAAAATATTCTTTCAACAGACTAAAAAAGAGAAGAGAGTTTGGGTGCCATACAATGTTCTCTCAAGTGCCTTCTGAACTTTCAGGCTATTTGATGGTGGTGACTGCGAATTTTTTTTTTTTTTTTAATGTAAGGCACATCTTTAAGTATTCTCTATCTTTAAGAAAACAGCCTTTGCATCTGATTCTCCACCCTTGTATTTTACATTCAGCTTTTCATTTCTTGTCCTGTTGCAGCTTTGACAAGCTTATGCAGCTGAGGTGATGATAGCTTCTTCAATTTCTGTTATATCTAAAGGTGATTCTCTCAGCAGAGCCCTTACAGGCTACATGTGTGAACAAGAGAAAGAGATTTTACTTGTCTTTAGGACACTAGCAGAGCCTGCAGCAGTTGGATAATTGACTACTGAAAGCCTTGAGACATTTCTTCTTTTGTTTGAGAAGGTGGTGGTGGCTGGGGCTCCTTGGTGGTGTATGAAAATAGTTCTGGAATTCAAGGAGCTTGTTGTCTGTGTTAAATGGTGCTCACATAAATGTATGGGAGTTGTTACTCTGTTGTTACTACGCCAAGTGTCTCCCAAGATGAATGGTCTGTACTGCCATAATGTTTTAAAGTATGATTATTGTCTTAAATGATACTTAAATGATAAATCTATCCCCTGAAAATTACCTTGAAAATCCTCTTAGTACAAATGATCTCATTTTCAAAGCCACCTCCTCAGGTTACAACTAAACTAAGCACCCAACTGGCTGCGGTTGTGGCAGCGCCACGGCTGCTCTAATGACACCCGCAGGTGTGGCCATGTGGATGTCCCTGTGCACGATCCATTTTCCGAGGCTCCCACTGTGCTGGTCGGCTTCCCTTGCTGTTTGTGTGTATTTTCCTCACCACTCACGGAGGACACAGTCAGACTTTTTAATATTATGACACTGCAGCTATAAATCTGTCAAAATTGCAAGGGCATAACAAAGAGTAGATCTGACCAATGGCACTGTTATCTTTTTCCTTGCATTTCCCTGGAACTCTAGCTGACAGCGGCCCTTAATATAAATTCGTTATTTGCAAGGAGCTCTGTTTAAGCTAGCAAATTATTGTGCCAATGTGTGACACTAACCATACTGCAGAATAAAGAGCGGTGAAGTATTTATGATGCTAAAATAATTTCAGGTCATGTCTTTTTTTTTTTCCTTTCTTCGTGTAGTTTTGCTTTTATTACTAGTGCTGAAATGGTTCTTGCAGCGCAAGTGAGAAAACCAGACTGAACCTCCTGTTTTTTTGTTGGGCTCCCAGCTGGAAATCCCTCCCTCGATTTTCCATTGATAAAAGTGTCACAAAGGGAATCCAGAGCAGAGGAATAGGCGGAAATAGAACAATGCAAAGTTTTGGACTTGAATCACAAAGAAAGTTAACTAATGTAGATACGGTACTGGACGAGCTGCTGCTCCTTTCATGACCAGGTTCATTTACCTGTGGTCTTAGCATTTATAGCTGCCCTCAAAGCCATGTAACAAACCAGCTATTTATTCTCTCTTTGCTCTGGAGTCTCTTTAAAAGGATATTGAAGAGCATTTTCTTCTCCCCTTTCCTATGGACTGCTTTATTTGACCTTCAAGAATTCAGAGTCTCAACAGGGGCTAGAAAACTCGCATACAAGAATGCTTTTATTGTTAATCTATAAAATATGTCTTTCACTAATAAAATAAAGATGTGACATTTATAGAGCTCTGATAAGGAATGTGGCAGTGGAAAAGGCCCAGGTCTCCTGCTGTTCAAATTAAGGGCAGCTGATTTCAGTGAGAGGAGAACCAGGCTTGTTAAATGTGCATTTTAACACGTGCACTCAGGTGTTCCCATAATGCTCAAAAAACTTCCAGGAGTATTTTGCAAGAGTTGAGAAGTATCACCATAGAGAACTTTGTTCATTTAAGTGACTGAAGGTAATTGGTGTTCCTTCAGAGTTTCTTGAGAGGGAAGATTACTTGAGTTTAGTTTCATTAATTAGGCAGTTACATTTATACTTTTCCTAGGCTTTCTTAGCATTGTATCACTAAAACAATGGTTTCTGTATTGCTGCTGTGTTTGACCTTTGTGTCAGGGTCTAAGAGCTGACATCATGACGTTTTCCACAGTGTCTCTGTGGTCACCTCGCTGTCATGTGCTGTGGGTGAGGGTCTGCATGCAGTGGTGAGACAGAGGGGCTTAGAAGCCCCTGTGGAAGACAACTGGTGCATGTCTTGTGCTGGGGGCAGCAGGGAGTGCGATGGTCTGTGACGCAGAAGCTCAGTCCTGCGTGAGGCAGTGACCTGCTTTGCTGCAGTGGGAGCAGCAGGTGCTCAGCACCCCGCACCGGTGCTCAGCACATGGCTTGTTGCAGACCTGGCTCTCTCGAGCTTTGCAGAGAAGTGCTGTGGTTGTCCTCTGGCATACCTTCCCATGTGAAAGACTAAGCCCTGCTCTTGTCTTTCCCTCCTGTTCTCCTAAGCTCTTTTTTCCTCCTCTTCCCTTTTCCTGTCTTTCTTAAACCTGCCAAAATGAGAGACCCACGCACTGAACTCTTGTTCCCTTGTTCTGATGGTTTATTGTGATGGGGTAGCAAGAACGTGCACAGGTATTGAAGTATGGAATGATAATACAGCAGGAATGGGTTATGTAATGAGCAAATAAGTGGGATATGCTTGGTGTATCCATATGTTATTCAAGAGTAAAAAGGAAAATATGCAGAGTAGCGAGTGAGTGAGAAGGAAGACTGGAAATAGTGTTTGGATTTATTGGACATTTCAAAGCTCTTTCTCTGACCCTGTAAATCAAAGCAGTTATATTTTGTGCTGGGTTTGTTTTTTTTTAAATTTAATTATTATTGGGCCACCCTTCCTTAAAGCTGAAAAAAGGATATGCAGCAGGCAAAAACACCAAGTTGAAAACCAAGTAAGAATAAATCATGGTGTGCTACCTTAATAATGCTATTAAAAAATTGCTTTTCAGTGAAGCAAACTGAAACCTAGGAGTAGTAATTGCTTTAAGTAACACAATTTGTCAAGCATTTTGACAATGCAGGAGTTTTTTCTTCTTGTCAGTGTAAGAGTCAGTAAAGTTGGGTTCCTTACTGCTTCCACTCTGCCCAACATGCTATTTCCATGCAAAGATGGACTCTTCATGCCTGTCCCTTTTCATCATAGTGAGAATACATGAGAGATATGTACTCTGTGTATGAGTAAATACAACAACCCAGGCCATTTATTTTCATCACTGTTTTGCATAATATGCATGCAAATGCCATACACAGCAGAGGAAGATGCTAAGAGCCAATTCTTACTAGATCCTAAATGGGATACTAGTTGGTGAATGATTGCAAATAAAGCTACCCCACACTATCCTTAAGAGACTCACTTTTGGAAAAGGCATGTTATCTGTAATAGTGGGCAGAGCATCCACTGAATCAGAGTGTTTTTGTTTAAGAAAGGGCTGCCAAACATTGAAGGCAAGGAAAGCAGTATTGTTTTTTTATGCTCTTGGTGCCAAAGAAGCAAAAGAAGGTAACATTCTGAAGGCATTTGGGTTTTTTTTCTGTTACAAAAAAAAAAATAAAAAGGAGATGTTTATAAAAAATATGAGGGCAATTTAGTTGAGCGTTCTGCTTTGGACAATTGTAACACTAATAGGATGGAAGCAGTATAAGCAGTTGCTACAATTATAGCTGCAGTTACTAAGAGAAATCCATGTTCTGTTATTTGAATGAAGCATTCACTGTGTGGCTGAAAAGCAGCAGTATCTTAAAGAGACAGGGATGGAAAATTACCCTCTTCTTTGTTTTGTTTTGTTTATTTTAATATGCATGTGCTTTTTTTGAGAAAGTTTGTGCATGTGATTCATCCAAGAGTTCAAATACAGTCTTTCCTTTGCACCCAAAGCAGTTTAAACAGTTTGAAAAAGAGAGTAAATGTGCATTTAAAAACTATATATGTATACATACAAAAATGAAAGTATCTGCAAGAGAGCAAAATGGAACGATTGAGTTTGTATTCCCTGTAGCCCACTAAAACTTATGGGTCATGCACAAATTATTCAAAGGGTAATTTCCCTTCCATTTTCATCATGTTTCTTAGTATTGTGAGCCGTTATTTGCTTCCTTTCAGTGATGTGTCAACAAACATTACTTTTCTTTGTGGATGCAGCTGAATTTTATTCATTAGAGAGATTACAACACATGAACAGTTGTGCCTTTAGAGTACTGGCATTTAAGCAGTTTATAAGCAGTATGTTTATGCTTTGGATGGAGATCACTTAATGCTGGTGTTAGTCAAATTAGGGCTGAAGTCATGGAAATCTTAACTTTTCGCCCACATCATGTATCTTTGACAGTTTAGCATGTATGGTGGGCAGTTTCCAAATGCAGACAGATGGTGTGATCATAAACACCAGGACACAGACAGGTGTTATTAATATTGGGTTTGTCTCTTTATAAATGAAGGATGCAGATCTATGGCTGGTACAAATTAGCATATTCTTGTCGAGTAAAGTTATGCCAACAAAGATGGAAAGAGAATCTGTCTTCCTGGCCACTATTTTTAAACGCAATGCTGGAAACTACTTGTGTAGTTGTCTCTGTATATGTGTTTTTCTATTCCCTTACACTGTCTCTGTGGCAAAAGGTGTTCTCTAGCCATCCTTTTTTTTTTTTCCAGATGACCAAACACAGTTTTTCAGCAGGTTTCAGCCTCTTTTCCTTCTTTAAATGCCTCTTATTCCTGTTTTTCCCATTTTCCAGTTTTGAATATGAAAGTAACTTCTTGCATCCCTTTGCTTCCAGATGTAGCAACAGGATAGGATGTCTTTATTCCTCTCCTTTCCTGATTTTCCCATCCTTGTGGATTCATACATCCTGAGGAATTGCTTGAACTTAAGCTCAAGTTATGTCTTGCAAAAAGCCCAACAAAATAGTGTTAGTCACACCTGTGTAGTGCAGAGTGATTGACAGTGTCAGTGCAGGTTGTGCTGGAGTTTGCTGTGTGACTACATGGATGCTTTGAAAATCCTGCTGTGCAGCTTGCAGCTGGCTCTGAACTTCCCAGTGGATAACACTGAAAGAAATTGGATGGGCTGTTCCCATTCAAAATGTTAAATTTGTGTTCTTAATTTCCAGTGAAGATGTAATGTGATAGCAAAATCGTCCTGTAAAGGGTCATACGCTGTTTTACTGTCAGTTTGTGAGGCTCAGACAGAAGGAAATGATCAAAAACACTCGATGCTCGTTATTTATTAATTGAATTCTGGCAGAGCCTTGCTACATTCTGGCTTTTTGTTTGTTTCTTTGTTTACAACAAAAAAAGACAAGCACAGTTCACAAAATAAACGAAAAGGGAAATTTGTTAACAAAGATTTCTGAAAAGGAAGAAATGGGATTTAGGGGCATTTGAGTGGAGGTGCCTTGGAATACAGGGAGAGCAACTTGGCATTGTGTGACCCTCTCTGAGTGCTGCTCCTGAAAGAGAAGGATGCTTTAAAGAACAGCAGACCATGAATCTTCTCTGCTGGCACGCTGGGCTACCAGAAAATATTTACCCTGGTAAGTTCTGTGGTGGGGATATTTTAAGTGCTTGCACTTTGCTGCTTGTATGGATTTACTTGCTTAAAAAAAAAAAAAAAATCAAACTAACAAGAAGTGCCAACTGTTTCTTTGCTTTTCTGTATCTCTGCCTTGTTTCTGTACATATTCAGGTAAAGAACAGTACATCGAAGCAATTGTGTCTTTCTTTACTAACTGCGGTTTCTTGACTTCAAAAGTCCCAAAGCTACTTAGAGCTCAGTCTTTTCTTCTGCAGTGAGCCCTATGCAAACAGACCCTTCCATAGATGCTGTGGCCCACGTGGAGCTGTGTCAAAGCCTGGGATGTCAAGTTTACATTGCTGAAAGGTCTGAAGATTCAGCTGCTGGCCTCCCCTACCCAAGATTAAAAATTAACCAAATATAGTGGGATTTCACGGGGATAGATAAGAACACATCTCTGCTCATCATAATCCTTCTGCCAAATTTTCAGATTTTCTCCGGAGCCTGAAGCTGTTTTTATATCTCAGTAAATTAGCCACAAAAGCAGCAGCAGAAGTAAATTTAACAGTCAGTGATACATACTTACTTGCCTGCTCTCTCCAAAATGGCTGATTCTTTTCCCCAGAAATTTTCCCTCAAAAGATCAGTCTGAGGTAGATATCACAGGATTTTAAATAAAATACTAAAAAATATATTTTATGTTTATATTAAGCATTTTTTATTGAAATATTAATTTACTTACTTGCCAGAGTTGTAAAAAGCTAAAACCAAGGCTCTTGAGGAAGAGGGTTGAATACTCTTCAGTGTCATGGTTGCTGTGAGAATTGCTTTCTTTGGGCTGCTGGTCTAAAGGTGTGTTCAGCTGCAATTCTATATGCCCTGTCCTTGAAATACCCAATTCCTACCTTTCACTTTCCTCTACTGCTGTTCTGTGGTAGAAAAAATGGTGCAGGAGATCATTCTTTCCAGGTCACTTAGATCTGCATTGTTTCAGCTCTCCTTTTCTTGTCTGCTTGACTTCACAAATGTTTCTTTCCTCCCTTTGGATTAGAGGTGCAACTTTAAAAAGGCAAAATACACAGTGAGACCTGCTGGACTTCTGCTCTGGCTTTGTCCTCATCAGTTGAGCCCCAGGGGTTCTGCAAGTTATCCAGTAAACAAGAAGCCAGTGTCAGCTGCTGAAGCTCCTGCTGCTTTTCCCTGCTTTTACACCATCAGTGCTTTTTTGGACAGTAGTGGTACCCAGCAGGGGTCTATTGCAGTTCCTCTTGCCTGGGTAAGTGGCTGTGGTGGCTTTTCTTGAACCACATCAAAACCAGGACCTGGGAGGTGCTGCACAGTGTACCCATGTCCACGCAACTGCCTTGTTGAATTTGGCAGCATAACCAGTTGGGATACAGAAAATGTTTGCTCATCTGGGTCGCCTGAAGAGAACAGGCAGGTCTAGGAAGTTGGTCGGGGTAGGGCTACTGAAAGAGCTTGCAGACATGCAAGATTCCAGCTCTCCCTGGCTGTGAGCTGGCTTCCTGAAGCACTGGTAAAAATCCCTCTCGCTGTTCCTCTGTGCTCAAATCAATCCCAGTTGAAGCTGGGAGTAATATTTGCATACCTCACTGGTTGTTCAGGCTAAATTAATATTTGTATAGCACACTGTGTTCCCCATATTGAAAGGACGACATGAACACTGCTGTTTCTAGGCAGCTACATCCCGTGCTTGAATGTTGTAAATGTACTTAGCCAGGACAGACAAGACTCATTGCATTTGTTTAGAAAAACCCTGTCAGTGCCTCGGTATATATGTGAATGCATTTTTTTACATAGGTGATTTGTTTACTGTAAAGCTGAAGCTCTCCTCTGTAGGAATAGCTTCAAAGGTTGGAGGTTGTGCTCATTTGCCATTTTTTATTCTGCTTGTGACTGCATTGCGTGCTGGGGGGAGTATTATGTAGTTTGTTTTCAGGGTCTTTCCCTGCTTACAGAAACCTTTCAGTGCATGCATAAATCCCCTAGCAATGCTTTTTCTTAAGCTAAGAACATAAATAGAGTAGATTATTGTCTGGTAAAGCTGATTGGTATTCCTTAAATCTTGATCTCATCCCTTACTTATTCACACATCATCTGCACAGAAGATATTTCTGCTGTCTTCTGAACTCTGTTTCACACAGCCCAGTGAGATGTTAAAAAATAATAATTTTACAAATCTTTGCTAAACCAAATTAAAGCATCAAATGAAATCTGGGGAAAAAAATGAAATCTAAAAAAATAATTAATTCAAGCTAATAAATGTTCTGGTCATAGATTGTCAAAATCCTCCTGCAGTGTGTGAAAGAGGGTGATTTCTCCAAAGGTCCTGCTTGCAGAGCATCTGCTGGAGATGACAGCATCAGGAAAAATAGAACAAGTTGTGGCATCAGTGCTGTTGCATGGTCGTCATCGCGGCCTGAAAAGCAAAGCAGCACCGTCTCCTGCAGGAAAACCTGGGCTTGTGGCTCTCAGTGCACTGGATTCTGCTTGTTGTGTCATGCTGCCATAAATCCTGAGCAGCTCCATTAAAATGGAGGGAATTACTCCAGATTTATGCCAGTTTCGGTGAAAAGAGACTTTCTGCTGAATGGATCAGGGCAGCCACTCGCCAGGTGGAAGGGAAAAAAGTGACTCAGCTTTCAGCAGTTGTTGCTGATCACTGGCTTTTGCCAAGCGCAGAGTCACAGATTTCCTTTCTTTTTTTCCCCCCTTCTTCTTCTCCCTGCCCCTTCTTTTTTTTTCNTCTGCTGAATGGATCAGGGCAGCCACTCGCCAGGTGGAAGGGAAAAAAGTGACTCAGCTTTCAGCAGTTGTTGCTGATCACTGGCTTTTGCCAAGCGCAGAGTCACAGATTTCCTTTCTTTTTTTCCCCCCTTCTTCTTCTCCCTGCCCCTTCTTTTTTTTTTCTTTCTCTCTCTCTCTCCCTTTTTTTTTTTTTTTTTTTTTT